>SJYX01001985.1:269499-285116 GCA_006410675.1 Oreotragus oreotragus
CATCACCTCCACTAGCTTTGTTCATAGTGATGTTTTCTAAGGCCCACTTGACTTCACATTCCAGGATGTCTGGCTCTAGATGAGTGATCATACCATCGTGATTATCTTGGTTGTGAAGATCTTTTTTGTACAGTTCTTCTGTGTATTCTTGCCACCTTTCTTAATATCTTCTGCTTCTGTTAGGTCCATACCATTTCTGTCCTTTATCAAGCCCATCTTTGCATGAAATGTTCCCTTGATATCTCTAATTTTCTTGAAGAGATCTCTAGTCTTTCCCATTCTGTTGTTTTCCTCTATTTCTTTGCATTGATCACTGAGGAAGGCTTTCTTATCTCTCCTTGCTATTCTTTGGAACTCTGCATTCAGATGCTTATATCTTTCCTTTTCTACTTTGCTTTTCGCTTCTCTTCTTTTCACAGCTATTTGTAAGGCCTCCTCAGACAGCCATTTTGCTTTTTTGCATTTGTTTTCCATGGGAATGGTCTTGATCCCTGTCTCCTATACAATGTCATGAACCTCCATAGTTCATCAGGCACTTTGTCTATCAGATCTAGGCCCTTGAATCTATTTCTCACTTCCACTGTATAATCATAAGGGCTTTGATTTAGGTCATACCTGAATGGTCTAGCGGTTTTCCCTACTTTCTTCAATTTAAGTCTGAATTTGGAAATAAGTTGTTCATGATCTGAGCCACAGTCAGCTCCCGGTCTTGTTTTTGCTGACTGTATAGAGCTTCTCCATCTTTGGCTGCAAAGAATATAATCAATCTGATTTCGGTGTTGACCATCTGGTGATGTCCACGTGTAGAGTCTTCTCTTGTGTTGTTGGAAGAGGGCGTTTGCTATGACCAGTGCGTTCTCTTGGCAAAACTCTATTAGCTTTTGCCCTGCTTCATTCCGCATTCCAAGGCCAAATTTACCTGTTACTCCAGGTGTTTCTTGACCTCGTACTTTTGCATTCCAGTCCCCTATAATGAAAAGGACATCTTTTGGGGGTGTTAGTTCTATCTATCCCTAATACTATCCCTATTAGTATCTCTTAAATTTGATCCCTCATCAGTTCCCACTTGAAGTGGATTATTAAACAGCTTCCTGTTTCATTGTATATTCTGAGTCTGCCCCTGTAAATGCCAATCTACCTACTTCCACTGGAGTGACTTTTCTAAAATGCATTTCTGATCAGACCATGTTCTGGATTGAAATGATCTATGGTTCCTCAGCGTCCATGGTCTGGCTTCTACCAACTTCTCCAGATTCTGCTCTAACCCTCCTGCTCTTGATCTGTGTACCAGGCATGCTGAGCTGCTTTGGGTTCCCCCAGATGTCTCACTCTCAAACTGCTCCAAACTGCCTTTGTAAAATGCTGCTGTGTCTGCCTTTTCCTTGTCTGTGATCAACTCTATAGGAGACTACTCTTGACCACTTCCACCTGGCAGGTGCCCTGCTCTGGGCTTCCATGAGAACCTCATACCTCCTTCTGAGTTCCTAAATTATGACTGGAGACTTCTCTGACTCCTTCACTAGATGCTCCTTAAGCAGACAAAGGCATTTTGTTCATATTTTATTTACTCCTTTATTTGGCTGCAGTCGGTCTTCATTGCTGGTTGCTGGTCACGAGTTTTCACTGTTTGTGGTACAAGGGCTTCTTATTGTGGTGGCTTCTCTTGTTGCGAATCACGGATTCCAGGATTCACGGGCTTCAGTAGTTATGGCACACGGTATCCAGAGTGTGGGCTCAGTAACTGTCGGCGCACAGGCTTAGTTGCTCCATGGCACGTGGGATCTTCCCAGACCAGAGATGGAACCCATGTACCCTGCATTGGCAGGTGGATTCTTAACCCCTGGGCCATCAGGAAGTCCCCCTTGTTCGTTTTTATATTTCACACCAGCATAAGGCATACACAGAGTAAGAGGTGTTACATGTTTGTTGAGTAAATGTATGTTTTTCTCTCACAGCCCACAATGACAGTACTATTTCCTGTTTAAGCATCTATCACATCACTAGTCTGTGAGCAACTAGGGGATAAAACAAGGCCTCATTCATCTTTGTGTCACAGGTCCTAGCACCACACCAGACACTTAAAGAGGAGTTGGTAATATTTGATGGATAGGTGAGCAGGGATCAAATCGTGTGTGATTCATCAAACACTTTCTAGAGGAGATGTTTTGTGAGCTGGATTGATGCTGTTAGAAGCAAAAGAGAATGAGTTGCCTTTGAGATAGAATAGTTTAGGATTAGGACAAAAGGCAAAGCTGATCTGTTTTCTCCTTGTCACTTTTGAGTAGACAAAGATCAAGAATAACAATGTATCTGGAACTGAAAGATCTTCTGAATTATTTAAAATTATTTAAGCAGCTTAGTCACTTGGAGCTCTATTTTCTCATTGAATAACTGTACATTTCCCTGTGCACCAGTTTAAAGTTTCCTCCTTAGCCTATCCTGGCTGATAGGGAGGCACCCACTTAACATGTGTTGCAAAAGGCCATGAGCTCACATGATCCTGACCATAACCCTGTGGGGTGAGTTTTGCCAATGGGAAACTGAATCTTAGAGATTAAGGGATTTGTTCAAGGTCAATAATGTGAACTTTCCCAGGCCTACTTGCCTGTGTGTATAGAAGGGATCACAGAAATGAATACAATAAAATTTTCACTGCCTCCTGAACTCTACCGCCTAATCTCTGGCAGACTACAGGTTTTTACCTCTGAGAGTTTCAGGACATGTTCGAGGTCCTCAGAAAGGCAAACCATGGAAGAGTCTTACACTGAAGGCACCAAGGACTCATGCCTTCATATATCTAAACCTCTGTGCTGTCGCCTCCTGCACTGACCCTGGGCCGGACTCTGGGGTGTCAGCAAATGTGATACAAACAGAGGCCTGAAGGATGTGTGTGTCTTCAGACTTGCCCTCTCTGGCTGCTGAAGGCTCTCCTGCTGCCTTGTGATAAAGTCTGTGGCACAGAGATGAGCCACCCCAGTTGAGAGCCCCAGTCAACCAGCCTCTAGCTGAACTGCCTGCTGGCTGCAGCCCATGAGTGACCTTAGGGGAATGCAATAATCGCCCAGCTGAGCCCAGCCCAAATTGCTGATTTGCATAATCACCAACAAAAAAATGTTGCCTTAAGTCATTATTTCTGGGGTGGTTTGTTCCATAAGCAAAAGATACACTGTTCTTTCATCTTATTCTGCTCCATCTCTCTCTCTGGTGGGCTCTACCTCTGAAGTCACTTCTAAAGACATCTTATCACTCCTGCTTCTGCTGAACCTTAATATCTACATCCAAAGTGTTGTCTGGCTCCCACATTACAACGGTGTTCCATGGAGCACCCAGCAAGCTATGGCATATTACATACACACACACACACACATGTGTGCACACACACACACCTCAGAGATTAACATTAAAAATTTTTGTTGTTGTTGCTTTTTTTTGGTGTTGAATGTGCCTTCAGGAAGGAAATACTTGCTGCAAGTGTAACCACTACACCCACATCTCCGGACCTTTTCATCAATATTTTAGGACCTTTCCTACACACTAGTACCCTCTAAAACCTGCTCTGAGAAATACTTTGTGTTTTTCAGGGCTGTGGAATCTTCCTCTACTCTGCTAGAGGCAGAGATCTCATGATACTTAGCAGAGCTGAGAAGGGCAGACTTTGTGGTCTTAATACAGCAAACTTCAAAAAGGCTAATTGAAAGGAATGCTGACATCTAGTAAAATATTCAGGCGCTATCATTTCGTCTGAGACCTCGACTCTGTCTTGCTGGTTACTGGTGCTCTCCCATCAGTGAAGTGCTGGGTGCCCCGTCACCAGGCAGGCAAGGGAGCCACATTTAGGCAGCTGGCAGGCTTACTCTCTGCCCCCCTTTATCCTCAGTGAAGCCCTCAGTCATGGATTCCTGGTAGTCCTGCCCTGAAGTTCACCTGTTTACAAGTTGGTGTGACTCTTGCTGTCATCACAGTCACCATGTACTGGAACCTTAGTGAATTCCCTGGCCAGCTGTCTCTAAATTCACTGCCACTCCCCACCTCACATTCAGGGAAGACATTGCTAGTTGACCATGGGCTTCTTTTCTGTTAACCTGTGACACCAGAAATGCTTCAAATTAGCATCCAGGCAGCCCTTACCAAGCTCTGGGATATGGTCCCTGTATTCCTTTGCTGGCTGCCATGAAAAAGTACCATGAACTGGGTGACTTAAACAGCAGACATTTATTTTCTTACCGTCCTAGAGGCTGGAAGTCTGACATCCAGGAGATGACAGAATTGGTTCCTCTGGAGGCCTGTGAGCGAAGGATCTGTTCCAGCCCCTCCTTCACTAGTGGATGGCTGTCTTTTTCTTGTGTATTCATATTGAAACAGGAGGGGAGGGGGCAGGGCACAACTTTTGAAAGGGTGGCACAGCCCAAGCACACAACATAACTGATTATAATCAAATGGGTCCAAGGTGGCAGACAAGTCAACTTTGACTAGCTCTTGATCCTCAGTATACACTCATTGTAACCCATCAGCAAGCTAAATGACACACCCAGAGGTGCCATGACAGTTCCAAGACTGACCATCAAAGACCAAAAGATGGGTGGCGGCCCAATTCCTGGAAATCTCTGCCCCTTCCCTGAAATGTTTGGAATAATCCTCCCACTCATCAGCCAGTGAAACTATCCAGCCCATAAAAGGGAACCACGCCACATTTTGAGATCGTTCTTACCTTCTGAGATGGCCCACAGTCCATGTGTGGAAGTGTTTCTCTCTAAATAAATCCACTTTTACCTATCACTTTGTCTCTCACTGAGTGTTTTCTGTGATGAGACATCAAGAACCAGAGCATCATTAGGTCCTAAAGCCAGGTCTGTAATCTCAGTTAGAAGACTGGGGGTTTTAGCTGGGATGGAGTCCCAAGACATGGGTTCAAGTCTCAATCTGAGGTAAATTGTTTCAATATCATCTTCCCTCTGTATCCCAGTTTCCCCTTTATATAAGGATACGAGTCATATTAGGACTCATCCTAATAAACTCATTTTAATTTGATTACCTCTGTAGACCCTATCTCTAAAAAAGGTAACATTCTGAGATCCTGGGGTGGGGTTCATACTGCAGTATATCTTTTTAAGGTGACACCAATCAACTTATACCAGTTTCCTAGGTGAGGCTCACTGCTCTGCTCTTTATATGCTCTGCTGCTCCAGACTACACACACATCCCTTGCTCTGAACAGGGTGCAAGATCTGAGGGAGAAAGGTCAGGCGTGAGGGTCATTTGCTTCTGGCATGCCTAATCCCAGGCCAGTGAGGGTGTTCCTGACCTAGCTGGTAAGATGCGGTCACCAGCAGCTTCAGGCTCTGTGTGTGTCCTTTCCCAGAGCTGCAAGTTAACAGAAACAACGGTTGTAAAAGACTGAACTGTTCTTGGTTATTTGTTGTCCCTCCTCAGGGGAGGATTGTACTGTGCGCTGTTCGGTTGGCATCAGGATTGGCTGTGTGACTCATTTTAGCTGGTGAAAAGCAAGCGTTATCTCTGAGAGGAAGCTGTAGGAAGCACTGTGTAACTGGTCTTGGTCTCTCTTCTGTACAAGATGGGCAGTGTCCTAGGTGGAAGGTGGGTCATCACCTTGGGTCCCAGAGTAAAGCTGATGGGGAGCAGAGCTTACCCCAGACCATGGTGGAGAAGCAGCGTGAGCACGTAATAAATCTTTCTTGTTAAAAGCCACTAAAATTTAGGAGTTGTTTGTTACTGAGTATAACTGCTTACCCTGACAATAGAGGAAGATTATGTTTTACTTAAGAATATAAATGTGGAGTGAACACAAGGATAAATTCCAAATGGATTAAAGCTTAAATGTAATCAGTGAAGCCGTAAAAGTACGAGAAGATAGTAAGAATTACCTTTATAACCTCAGAGTGGAAGAATGGCGTCCTACTTATAACTTAAAATCTAGAAGCTACGACAGAAAAGACTGACAAATTACATTACTATAAAATAAAACATTACATAAGAAAACAAACAATAGTAACACCAAGGAAAAGAACCAAAATCCCAAACAAATCCCATAAATGTAGATTGTTTTAAAAAATGGCCAAAAATCTCATCCCTTTATTTATACCCTCAGATGTTCCCTTCCTACCCTGAATCCAGCCTTACTTGCTTTGGCCACTCAGGCAGTAACAAATATGACTCAAGCAGAGGCTTAAAAACACTTGGGCTTTGGTATGTACTCGTGGTCTTGCTGTTTTTGGAACCTGTGACCATCATGAGAAGAACACCAGACTAGCCTACTGGATGGCGAGTGACCTTCTATTGACAGCCAGCCAACCACCAGGCCCGTGAATGAGGACATTAACCACTGGCTGACTTTAGAGCATCCAGGAGCCCAGCTGACACCTTGTGGAACAGAGACAGACTCTTAGCTAAGCCTAGACCATAGCATTGCAATGGCTGTTGTGATGAGCTGATAAGTTGGGGATGGTTTCTAACACACATATACGTGCAAATAACGGATATAAGAAGCCATATGAAAAGGCTAACAACCAGTGAAGAAAGAAAAAAGTTATTTGCAAATCATATCACAAAGGGTTTACATTTCTAAGATTAAATTTTCCTTGTATAAAGTTCTTATTATAAAACATAGAAGACCAACAACCCAGTGGAAAAATGAGCAAAGGATGTGAACATACAGTTCACAGTTAAGGGAAATACAAAGAGCTTTTTGAAAATATGCTCAATCTCATTCATAATAAGATAAATTCAAATTAAAACTACACTGAGATGCTATTTTCACCTATCAGATGGGTAACAGTACCAAAGTTTAACAACACACTGCCCTGGCGCTTGTATACTGCAGGCGGGTGTATAACCTGATGGAGGGCAACTTAACAATAGCTATGAACATGACATTGCCCAAGTTTGATCCAGTAATGTGCTTCTAAGAATTTATCGTGTGAAAACACACAGTGGTGTATGTACAAGGTCATCCACTGCAGTATTGTTTGTAAAAGCAAAGCACTGGCAACAACCTCAGTGTCAGTCAGTAGGAGACTAGTTGAGTGAATTACAGCACATCCAGGTAATGAAATACCAACTGCCAAAGAAAATAAGGAAGCTGGTATGTGCTGATGTGAAAAAATTCCTAGATGCGCTTTAAAAAATAAAGCAAGATGCAGAAGCACATATACATGCATTTGGAGTTGCTTCTATATGTGTAGAGACTCAGAAAAGGACACACAGTGATCAGCTGAAGTATGCGCAGGTTACTTATGGGATGTGGTGCAACGTGATGGATAGTGGATGGGGTGAGAAGGAGGCTTGTCATCACATAGCTTCTTGTAGTTTTTAAGTTTTGAAACTTATTATACATTAAAAAAGTTAAATAATCAAATTAAATGTTTAGTAAAGGATGTCGTATGGATATGTCAAGCTGACCACAGAATGCAAAACTGAAGCTCAGAGAGGTGCCCCAGCTAGCAGATGGTGGCAGAGCCAGTGTCTGAGCATGGGTCTGTCTGACTGTAAAGTTAAGAACTTGGGAAAGTCCAGGCTTCTCTAAACTTCCATTTTCCCAGCTGTAAAATGGGACCCCAGTGACACCAGCCCTGCCTACACACAGAGCAAAGGGGAGGCCCACCCTGATGAGCCTGTGTAGGTGAAGGTACTTTGCAAACCACGGACGGCTCTAACCACAGACGCTCAATCAATATACACGTGCTTGCTGAGGTACAGCCTTTTATTCTGGTCTCACTATTGCCAGAACGGAGGGCTGGACAGTTTACGCATATCATCATTTCATCTAATCTTCATAATAAACCTGGAGCTGAAGTATTTTATTCCCATTTCAGAGATGAAGTTATTGAGACTCAGACAGGTTTATTAATTTAGCTGGCATGTGACACAAGTGGGATTGGAGTCTGTTTGATGCTGAAGTGGTTGCCTCTCAATTATTGTGTCTGTCTGTGTATGTATGGGGGTGGGTACAGAGAGGAGAGGGAAATTGTCCTACCCCAACCTCAGGAAGGGGCTGCTCACTGTCTGATGGGCACAGCTGGGATTCATTCCCATTTTTAGATTTGCTTGTGCAATTCCCCAAGTGGGCAGCCTCATTTTCTTCTCTTTCCCTGCCCAAATGTTGCCCATCCTTCAAGACCCAATCAAACCCATTCTTCCTTTTGAATCCTTTGTTTTCTCTAAATTCTCAGTTCTCTTAATGTCTTGATTTTCAGTTTTATACACTTGGAATAGTTATTTTTTATGTGTATATGTCTTATTTTCCTTTAATGATGTTTCATTCCTTATGGCTGGAGACTGTCTTATTCATCTTTTTAAATGAGATAAAGTATGTAAAAGGCCTAGCTCAGGGCTTGAAAAGTGAAAGTATATAGTCACTCAGTCATGTCTAACTCTTTGCAACCCCATGGACTGTTGCTGGCCAGGTTCCTCTGTCCATGGGATTCTCCAGGTAAGAATACCAGAGTGAGCAGTTATTCCCTTCTCCAGGGGATCTTCCTAATCCAGGGATCAAACACAGTCTCCTGCATTGTAGGCAGATTCTTTACTGTCTGAGCCATGAGGGAAGCCCAGCTCAGAGTTTGCTGCATAGAAAATATTCAACAAAAGTGGTTCTCTGGGCCTCCCTCACAACATCTGACACAGTGCCTTGTGCCTGGCATCTGCTCAACAAATGATTGCTGATTGAAAATGTAGCAATCTTGAGGGACCAGGAGACACACAAAAGAGGAAAATCTTACTGAGAGAAGGCAAATGTCACGGAAGAGTCTGGTGTTAGATGGATTCAGAAGTACTGGCCCAATGTAATCAGTTCCAGAGCTCATGGCCTGACCGGGCCCGGTTCGCTACTCTGCCCTTACCTTCCGTAACAAGCCATGTACCAAACTCCCAAGGTGCACTCTTAGCACAGATGCCTGAGGCCACATGGACTTAACCCAAATAACTGACAGCAGGTGTAGCCCAGTGAGTGTGGAAAGATCCCCATGAATTCAGGTTCACAAACATATTGAAGGTGACCAACTGTGTGTCAAAGATTCTCAGGCATGGTGTCTACTAACTTAACCTTCCCATCATGCCTTGAGTTTAGAATAATCGTCCCTACTCTACAGGTGAGAACACTTGGCATCAATTCGATAGTCATCAATCTACAAAGACATACACTATCAGCACCACCACCATCATGACACATCTTGGTTAAATCTGAATCATAGGAAGTGACTGAACTGAGTACTTTTATAGCCATGAGGACAGTGATGGGAATAGATACCCAGTATATGAAAAACCAGTTACTGGCCTGGTTAACCCACTACTAAATGAATAAGAGGGGAGGATGGAAAATCGAGGGATGGATGATTGACATCTCGAACTCAAGCCTGCAAACTGTGACCCATAAGGAGAGGCTGATCTAAGACTTTTAGATGAACAAAAACATTTTTACTAATTATCTCACATTCAAGCCAGTAGGCCACTAGTGTCTAACAAGTTCCATCCCATACCCATAACAGGTATATAACTGTTTCTGCCTGGATTAGCCCCACCTGGCATTTATCCATTGAAATAATAATTGAAACAATATAATTTGATAAAATATAATTTTTACCAAAATTTCTTCTTGAGATAGGATGTTATGAGAATCCTGAAAATAGGATAATAAAGATCAACAAAGTGTTTATGTGAACTTGGTCCCTGCTGAAACTTTAAGTCTAAGCATGGTTTATTTGAATTCTGGTAATTATGAATAAAAGATTCACATGGCCCACACCCAGAGATTTGTGGTCATGTGGCTCACTACTGAAAAAAACTAAGCGTTAGTTAAAGCTGCCACATGGGAATAAATAATATTTATTTTTAGAGTTTTGGGGCTTCTCTCTCTTATCTCCTTTACCTGCTTCTAAGTTGAGGCCTGCGATCAGACTTTGTATAATTTCATACATGGGCTTGTTGTATCTTCCAGGTCTAATTTCTAAGCAAGTTATTTCCCATCAAGTTGCTGATTCCAAGGAGTCAAACACTGCAGTAATCACTGTTGACATTCAGTCTTCATCTTGGTCCCTTGTTTGGTCATGAGATATCCCACACATTCCAAGCTAAAGCCAGAGGTTGCCACCAAACAATCAAAGGGATCTAGAGCCTTAAGAAATAGTGGATCCATTTATAGTGGAAGGAGGGAGAGGGAGAGGCTCATTTCTAAAGCAGATCAGGAAGGCGCTATTCAGGGTGATTAGCTTAGGCAAACAGAAATCGGTTCACTGGCAGGAAAACACAAAGCCACACTGGACCTTCAAGCTGAAACCATGGTTTCAAGTGATTATTTTTGAAATCACATCCTTAGAGGATTTTCTATTCTCTATCCCAGCCAAGGGCCAGGGCCTTGTAAATTATTCTCTTACCCCAATAATAAAGCCCATGGTTTGTTCCCCGTCTTGCCACTCTTGAGCTGTAGGAAACCAGACTCCAAGCTGACTCACTGTGTCACTCCTTTCTGGACTGGTACAATTAGGTGGGAGCTGCCACTTGACCCAGCAACTGGGTTGGCCAGTGGCTCCTGCTGTTCATTTAAGGAGGGAGGCAGGCATCCTTTAAGGAGCCCTGGCCAAAGAGCTAGACAGTCCTTTGAAAGGGGTCTGGGGGCCATGTTCATATTGTTGGGCTTCACCCGACACTGATCTGCTGTGTCACTTTGACAAAGTCCTATCACCTTTCTGGGCTCAAGTTCTTCAACTGTGAGGTTACCTCAGTGATGACCTCTACACGTGTTTATTTGAGTCTAAATTTCTAATTTGTTTATTTATGTTTGGCTGTGTTGGGTCTTCGTTGCTCCACGGGCTTTTCTCTAGTTGTGGTAAGTGGAGTCGACTCTCTAGTTGCAATGTGCAGGCTTCTCGTTGCGGTGGAGCAGGTTGTCTAGGGCACGTGGTCTCAGCAGTTGTGGTTCCCCGCTCTGGAGCACAGGCTCAACAGCTGTGGTGCACGGACTTCACTGACTTGCAGCACGTGGCATCTTCCCAGGCCAGGGATCGAACCTGTGTCTCCTGCGTCGGCAGGCCGTCATGTCACTGGGCCACCAGGGAGCCCGAGTCTAACTTTGTTAAACCAGAGACTCAGCACCACTGCATTGGCTTCTCTTCCAAAGACATGGCCTTTTCTATTGCTGCTAGATTCTGTTTCCTAAACTCAAGGGACAGGTTTATAGTGTGCCTGATGGGATTGACTGGCTCATTGCAGTTTTAAAAATAGAGCAGGTCACATAAAACTCTACAAATTATCTCCCTGAGGCTGATAGAATTGGTAGCAAAGAGGCAGCATTTTCCTCTTTCAAGACTGAACTTGAACGTGCATGTGATGTTGGCATTGGAGGGATTTGTGTGCAGTAAAGCCTCCAAGTATCGAAGGAGAGAGAGGCAGATGCCATGGCACAGGATTTCCTGCATCGGAGCTCTTGCTCTACCACCTGTTAGCCTGCTGGCTGTCTTCCCTCTGATCATGCTCAGCAACAACTATCCACCTTCCAAGACTTCAAAAGTCTCCCCCATGTTGCCTTCCTCAATCCTTCCCCTCACTCCCCTCCTCTTTTCTCTTCATAAGCACTATTTGGTTATAATACACTGCTTTGTACCATGGATGTTTGTGCCTGTGTTTAATTTCTCTCTCCTGGCCAGGGTCACATTGTAACCATTGGGGCCCATCACAGAGCGCCTGCACATGGTCCTGCCCACGGGAGGCAACTGGAGGACTGTGGGTGTGAAGATTCACCGACCTGGTTCCCAATTCCTCCCTTTTTTGCATGTCATGAACCCTCACCCATTTCCGGTGTTCTTGGATCTCAAAAAGTTCATCTGTCAACCACTTTATTGACTGCTGTGGTGGGCACCATGATGGGCCACCTAGATCTCTCTGGAAATGAAGGAATTACTTCCCCAGGTCCCAGGAGTGCTGCTGGCAGTAAGCACTCAGTTGTTAGCCCATGATACCCTGCAGAGCTAAAGAGAGCCCTTCCTCCAAGGTCATGGCCACTTTCTCGAGCAAGTCCCAGGAATGACTGGATTATAAAAACCCAGGTGTTTGGTACAACTCTGAAGGGCCATCCCAGCTTCAGAGCTTCCTATGGGATTAACCAAGTCCTTTATGAAGACTGTATCATCACCCAACTTCTCCCTGTGCCCATTTCTTTTTCCTTCCCTTCCCTTTGATAGAGCCCTCCCTAAGGGAAGTCACGCACACTAACCCAGTCTCAGAGTCTGCTTCCAGGGAACCTAACCGGCAACAAGTGCCTGCCCAGCACCAGACATATTTCACTGGGGGGTAGAGTGGTGAACAAGCAAGTCCCTGCCCCCTGGAACATTCCTTCTACTGGGAGGAGACAGAAAATAAACAAATACACATAGGGTAAGTTCAAGTGGACAGAACAAGGGAATTGGGAAGTGACTCAGGAAGTGGAGGAGGAATGCTATTCTTAATGATTAGCTGAGAAGGCTTCACTGATGAGTAACAACCTGAATAAAATAAGGAAGAGTGACGGGGAGGTATTTTGGGAAAAAGTATTGTAGGCAGTTGGAATAGCTACTTCAAAGATATTAGGCCAAAGGACTAGCGAGCATGATGGTAGCGGATGAGGACTGAGAGAGTCAGATCATGGAGGCTTTGTAATCCATCATAAGGATTTTGGATTTTATCTGACATGAGAATGGGAAGCCATTGAGGATTTTGGTTAGAGTCACATAGAATTTATATGAGCTGACCTTAAAGCATCACTCTGGATTCAGTGAAAAGAATAGATTGGCTGGGGGTGGAGGAGGAGGTGGGGATGGATGGGGAAAGGAGGTTGTTGATGCAAAAATAGAAGCAGAGAGACCAGTTAGAAGACTATTTCATCAGTCTAGGAGAGAGTCAATGGTGGTTTGGGCAGTTGTGGTAATGGAGATGGTACCAGGGTATTAACTGGGTGGGGAGTAGTATAGGGATGGGGTGGGGGGAGATCAGAGAGGATGACTTACATTATTGTAGACATTCTAGTTTCTTTATCATGTAATATGTTCACAGGTATTTATTATAGTATATTAAACAATAAATAAATGGAAAAGAAGGCCAAGCATTGACCAAAAACAAACAAAAAAATGAATATGGCATCAACAAAAGATTCATTCGTTTCTATACATCTGAAATTTAAAGGAAGAAACAGAGAGAGATGCTTATTCAAAATCCAAGAGGAGATGTTCGATAAGTCCTAAATTCAGAGCCTTGATATAAATTTGAGAATCATCAGCATCTAGATTAGGAAGTAAAGTATGGGAATAAATGTGATGGAGAAAATGTCTGAGGGCAGAAATGGGAACATTACAACATTAAGAAGTTGGAGAGCTAAGTAGAAACCAGCAAATGTGACTGAGAAAGAGAGGTCAGTGAGGAAAAAAAGGAGAGGTTATCCTCTGGGTCAAATGATTGCTTGAAGGGTCAAGTAAATGAGGTCTAGGAATTGGACTTGTCAAATGGAGGTCGTTGATGATCTCAAAGTTTTTAGTAGGGTCCTAGAGATGAAAGCACAATTGGAGTGAGATCAAGAGAGACTAAGAGGCTCCAAAGTGAAAACAGCACTCATATAAATAACGCTCTTGTGGAATTTTCTATAAAAGGTGTGAAGAAGAATGAGATGGTAGCTGGAGGGATAGTTTAAGATGAGGGTTATTATTCATTCTTCAGTGACTATTTATTGAGCACCTACTAATTGTCAGGCACAATATTATACCTTGGGAAAAACCCCTTAGCAGATGCTCTGAGTGCCCAAGGCCACATAAAGGCAGCTCTGCTTGACAGAGCTGTAGGCTGCCAGCACCCAAGCACACACTAGAACACCTGCATCAGGATTTTCTCCTAAATTAATCTGTATCCTGATGGGAATTATCCAGTTGAGAGGAAAAACTGATAATGCAAGAAAGAGAAGAGTCGACTGCAGGAACAAACTCTTGAGTAGGCAGAAGAGAGTGGGATGCAATGTACAGTTGGGAGAGTCAGACTTAGATAGGAGCTGGGACAAACTGTCCTTTGTGATAAGTGGGAAGGGAAAAATATGGGTAAGTTTGCAAGGGGGTGGTTGACTTAGGTGTGGGAGTATGTGCATGTTCTCAGATTAATTGCATTTTCTCAGTGAAGTAAGTAGCAAGGCCAATAGCCGAGTATTGAGGTCTGAGGATTTGGGGGTTTGAGGTTTGAGGAAAGAAGAAAAAGTATAAAACACTTGTCCATAACATTGTCTTACACATGCTCTGTGCCAGGCAGTATTCAAGGCTCTTGGGATATGCCAGTAAACTGAACAGAGATCCTTGCCCATGCAGATTTCACATTCCAGTGAATTTACTAAAGAAATGTATTCAGTTTGCCAGGCAGCACTTAGGACCCACTTGAGATTAAGACTCAAGTCTATACATGAAAGTGGTCACATGATTTAGCAATGATCAGTTGCTTGAGGGCATTTTTGAGTGTTCGTTATAGAGGAAGAAAAACTCTTCCTCTATCCTCTTAGATTCAGTACCTGAAGCCCTCAAATTGAACAACAAAAGATAGAGTAGCACGGAAAAGTTTTCTTTTGCATGTACATGAAGGCTTCACAGAAAATAAGGGAAACTCCAAAGAATAAGTTAGACCCAGGTGCCTACATAGCACCTTGCTGCTGCTGCTGCTAAGTCGCTCCAGTCGTGTCCGACTCTGTGCGACCCCATAGATGGCAGCCCACCAGGCTCCCCCGTCCCTGGGATTCTCCAGGCAAGAACACTGGACTGGGTTGCCATTTCCTGATCCAATGCATGAAAGTGAAAAGTGAAGTTGCTCAGTCGTGTCCGACCCTCAGCGACCCCATGGACTGCAGCCTTCCAGGCTCCTCCGTCCATGGGATTTTCCAGGCAAGAGTACTGGAGTGGGGTGCCATTGCCTTCTCACATTGCACCTTAACAAAGGGTAATAATTTGTGGACTCTTAAGACCCCTTGGACTGCAAGGAGATCAAACCAGTCAATCCTAAAGGAAATCAGTCCTGAATATTCTTTGGAAGGAGTGATGCTGAAACTCCAATGCTTTGGCCACCTAATGTGTGGAACCAACTCATTGGAAAGACCCTGATGCTGGGAAAGATTGAAGGCAGGAGAAGGGGACGACAGAGGATGAGATGGTTGGATGGCATCATCGACTCAATGGACATGAGTTTGAACAAGCTCTGGGAGATTGTGACAGGCAGGGAAGCCTGGCGTGCTGCAGTCCATGGGGTCGCAAAGAGTCAGACATGACTGAGCAGCTGAACAACAATAAATTGTGGAGAAGTGACTAGACAAAGGAGAGGCGGGGGTTTGGGCTTTTAGTGAACTATGGGAAGGTGACTAGTAAAAGTACAGTAGTAAAGGTTATTGAGTCAGGCATGTTATGCAGACACAGTCAGTGCTGTCTCCAGCGATAAGAGTCATCTCTGGTGATTAAAATTTTTCTCCGCTTTCTGCTGCTGGAGAGGGAGAAATCTTTATAAACGTAAATTTGCTACCCTTCCAAGGGGAAATTTATGCCCTGTTTTCAGGCAAAAATGGGAGGTCAGAGTTTCTCCTGTATATGCTATTTCTTAATTGCCTTCAGCTCAAAATAACC
>SJYX01001986.1:0-78387 GCA_006410675.1 Oreotragus oreotragus
CAGGGATCAAACCCAGGTCTCTTGCATTGCAGGCAGATTCTTTACTGTCTGAGCCACCAGGGAAGCCCAAGAATCCTGGAGTGGGTAACCTATCCCATCCGCATCGGATCTTCCCAACCCAGGAGTCAAACCGGGGTCTCCTGTATTGCAGGTGGATTCTTTACCAACTGAATCAGCGAAGTCCCACTGGCTTCCTATAATAGTTTTATTAAGATGGAGGAGGTTAAAATTAGAACAGCATATTGATTATATGCCATTAAAACAGAGTTTTTATGAAGGCAATAACTGCCTCATTGTGTCATCTGTCTGGGCATACTATTTTGTAATCAGATGCTTATTTTTGACCATTCTGTGTTTCATATTTAACTTTGTGAACAAGGGACCAAGGCTGAGGAATGAGCATTTGAACAAGAACAGTAGGTGAGACCCATATTGCGTGTTCGCAGGGGGACTGAACTGGATACAGAGGGAATTGTTTGGAGCCAGTGTCATCTGGCTTCTTAGCCCTGGGAAGGGCCGTGCTCCACTCTGTTGGAACAAAAGGCTGTGCTTATTTCAGGAGCAGAGTGTTTCATGCAGAGTGAATGGGTAGTCACACTGTCTTCCCTTGTGTTATACACATCATGTTAAATTATGAAACCTGTGCTCTAGAATGATCTCCTTTATGCAATTTATATACTTTTTTTTCCTAGTTAAAACATATTAAAGCATTTGAATTTATTGAGGGAACAGCTTAGTACTTGAGATTATGCCTGTTAACATTACCTAATATTTTACCCTAACCTGGATTTGTGATCGTCGAGTCAGTTACCACCTGGAGCCCTCTGTTAAATGCGGCTTCCAGGGCCCCAGAAGACCCGCCTGGGAGTCTCCTATTTAGTTACTGCGATTGTTGTTTCAGTGAGGAGCTTGCGAGATATGGGCCAGAGAGCTTTCTGTCTATAGGTGTGCCCGGGCCACAGGCTGTTCTTGTACTCTTGCCAGTTCTCTTGAGAACAGATGCTTCTGTTGGGAAAGGGGGCTGGAGGGACTGTGCTCAAGTTATGTTATCCACAGTCAGAAAACGTGGATGTTGCATATTATTTGATGAGTCATTTGAATCAATCGTTCAGTCTTCAGATGTTCCTCATAGGAACATACAAAGCTTGTTTCAAATATTCCTGGTAAGTGCATGGAACGGATTTGCTTGTTATCACGTGGCTGAGGGAAGCTGGAAAATCAAGTGTGCTTGAGAGTAATCGGATTGGCAAGGAAGACCACCTGAAGTAACCACCACCAGGCTTTTCAGAATTCTAAGACATTCATGCTGCTGCTGCTGCTGCTAAGTCGCTTCAGTCGTGTCCGACTCTGTGCGACCCCACAGATGGCAGCTGGTGGGGTGCCATTGCCTTCCCCGAAATTATTAAACTAGTTTCTTAATTATTAATGGGGTGTAATAGTATCAGACTTCCCAGGTGGCGCAGTGGTAAAGAATCTGCCTGCCAATGCAGAGATGCAGAAGACTCAAGTTTGATTCCCTGGGTCGAGACAGTCCCCTGGAGAAAAAAATGGCAATTTGCTCCAGTATTCTTGCCTAGGAAATCCTATGAACAGAGGAGCCTGGTGGGCTACAGTTCATGGCATCACAGAGAGTCAGACACGACAGCACACACAATATAATGGAGCAACTATTTGTGCTTATTTCTTGCTTCCTAAATGTGTTGTAAATTCCTAGAAGCTTTGACTATTTTTTAGCCCCCTCATATAGAATGTGGAGAAGGCAATGGCAACCCACTCCAGTACTCTTGCCCGGAGAATCCCATGGAAGGAGGAGCCTGGTGGGCTGCAGTCCATGGGGTTGCTAGGAGTCGGATACGACTGAGCGACTTCACTTTCACTTTTCACTTTCATGCTTTGGAGAAGGAAATGGCAACCCACTCCAGTGTTCTTGCCTGGAGAATCCCAGGGACGGCGGAGCCTGGTGGGCTGCTGTCTATGGGGTTGCACAGAGTCGGACACGACTGAATCAACTTAGCAGCAGCAGCAGCATATAGAATGCAGTTCAAAAGTGTCTTTTACTTGTGTTGTGCTTAGTCTCTGTCCTGTGGGAATAAAGGAGTGAATGCAATTAACATAAGACATTAAAGTGAGAACTGGAATTTTCCTCCCTCTCCTTCACAATTCTTACTTTTGTGTGCACCTCTCACCATTTTGTTGGCATTGCTTGAAGGTTTTGCTTGGAGGTTATTTTCTTGGGGGTTATTTTCAGTCTCGCCACAAGCCATCATTATAGGCAAACTTGTTATAATGTTTTTCTGATAGAGGAATAGCTGTAATCCTTTGACTAATTATTGCTTTGTGTTTGACTGACTTTTCAAGTGTCCTTTCTGAGGCACCTGTTTACATTTAATTCTTACCGTGCGGTAGTGACAACAGGGGCTTACAAGTGAAGAAAAGGAGACAAGTTTTGTGAATGATGAGAGCGGCGGGGGCAAGGTGTCTGGCGTCCCAGTCCCAGCCTGCTGCCGCTGCTGCTGCTGCTGCTAAGTCGCTTCAGTCGTGTCTGACTCTGTGCGACCCAATAGACGGCAGCCTGCCAGGCTCCGCCGTCCCTGGGATTCTCCAGGCTAGAACACTGGAGTGGGTTGCCACTTCCTTCTCCAATGCAGGAAAGTGAAAAGTGAAAGTGAAGTCACTGAGTCATGTCTGACTCTCAGCGACCCCATGGACTGCAGCCCACCAGGCTCCTCCGTCCTTGGGATTTTCCAGGCAAGAGTACTGGAGTGGGGTGCCATTGCCTTCTCCCAGGCAGTGCTATGTATAAGATTCAGCCTCTTACTCATCATTTATTCATCTTCTCTTTTACCCTTTTTCTCTTGAAGTTGGTGAGTTGAAAGTTTTCTGGATTTCAAGTGCTTCATAACTTGATAAATAAGCACCAGCCGCCAATCGCCATTTAGGTCACTTGTTTATGTAGTAACACTTAAGTTTTCTCAAGTATGTTTAACCCACTGAAGTAAGGTGTGAAATAACCACAAAGCAGTAGTTCTAGAATTAAAACTAAATTATGGAGCAGTAATTGTACTTTGATTAACTTTGTTTCATTTAAAAATTTTAAGAAAGTTGAAAAGAATTAAAAGAACAAAAACACACACAAAATAAAAAACAAAAAATATGAATTAAAAAAAAAGAAAAAACAATTTAAGGACGTTGATCCTTATATATATACATAGTTTTCCCAAACCTTAGAAATCTCATTGAACAATTGTATCTTTTTATACATCATTTAAAAAATCATCTCTTTTTCAGATTTGTGGTTTTTCAACAGTTATAAACTATAGGAGGCATATTTTAATTCTAACAAAATCTTTACAAGACTGCTACATAAATCCAAAACTTTACTTAGTGACTCTAAGTAAACTCTAAATAAATGGAGAGACTGGTTTGAGGACTGGAAGATTTAATATTGTAAAGAATCAATTTTTTGGAAACTGACTTATGGATTTAATGTAATCCTAGCAAACTGAAAAGCAAAAACTAAACAAGCTAATAAATTTTTTGCCAAGGCCTGGAATAAAGCAAGATACTCTCGAAAAAGAGAAAGAAGTTGGAAAAACTTACGTTCCAGAGATCAAGACGAGTTAAATAATTAAGACAGTGTGATCCTGGCACCAGGGTAGAGCGACTGGACACGCCAAGGAGTCCAGAAACGGTCTCTCACACCGTCAAACATTTGATTTATGACCCAGGAGGCATGGCAGATAAAAGGCCAAACAACTCAACTTTTAGAAGTTGACATTGAGAACTAAAGTCATGACCTCAGTCTAAAGAGGGTTTTTTTTTTTAAGATGTTACCTGTACTAACAAAATAAGGGTAAAAGTCTTGAGCAGGCACTTCTGAAAAGAAGACATCCAGATGTCTAATAAACATATGAGAAGGTGCTCAACCTAACAAGGAATATAATCAAGGAAAATATAATCAAGAAAAATAATCAAGAAAATGCAAATTACAGCCAAAGTGCTATGTCACTGTGAACCTAAAGTTGGCAACCACGTACCTAACTGGAAGTTGGCAATACCAAGTCCCGAAGCTACTGGGCAACAGAACGGTCACATCTGGCTGGTAGAAATAGGAACTGGTATGACCACTTAGGAAAACCTTTTGGCATTGCCTGGAAAGTCAAAGACATGCAGATGTCAAAACCCAGCTATTCAACTATTAGAGTTTCATATACGTCAGAGAACCCAGACTATTTGGGGTCATTTTCCTGATGTGGGTTGATTGAATTCATATTTGAGGGCTGCTGTGTTCTGTAAACAGGTTAGCTGTATTCTGGTACAATGGTAAATAAATGTTACTTATATTTTTTCCTTCTCTGCTGGATCTTTTAATAATATCCAGTCTGGTCTTCATTTCCTAAAACAGTTGTGTCTGACTCTTTGCAACCCCCTGGACTGTAGTCCACCAGGCTCCTATGTCCATGGAATTCTCTAGGCAGGAATACTAGCGTGGGTAGCCATTCCCTTCTCCAAGAGATCTTCCCGACCTAGGGATTGAACCTGGGTCTCTTACATTGCAGGCAGGTTCTTTACCATCTGAGCCACTAGGGAAGCAATAATATCCAGTCTGGTCTTCATTTCCTAAAACAATGCTGGCACAGAATAGGCCTTTAATAAATATTTTTATGTTTAAAAATTATTATTTGAATTTTTATAGTGAGTACCCTTCACTATAGCTTTGTAGTTGCTTATCCCTGGCTGTTGATTAATTTGCTCAATTAAATCTGTCTGTGGGTTCCAGTTGTCAAGATCAAGATAAAGAACTTGCCTCAGTTCAGTTCAGTCGCTCAGTCGTGTCCGACTCTTTGCAACCCCATGAATCACAGCACGCCAGGCCTCCCTGTCCATCACCATCTCCCAGAGTTCACTCAGACTCACGTCCATCGAGTCCGTGATGCCATCCAGCCATCTCATCCTCGGTTGTCCCCTTCTCCTCCTGCCCCTAATCCCTCCCAGCATCAGAGTCTTTTCCAATGACTCAACTCTTCGCATGAGGTGGCCAAAGTACTGGAGTTTCAGCTTTAGCATCATTCCTTCCAAAGAAATCCCAGGACTGATCTCCTTCCGAATGGACTTCCCTCACATCCAGTATTTTCCCACCACTTTGTACTGAAAAAACACTTTAAGAAGTGTCCTGACTTGTACAAGCTATCTCTGAATACCAGGCCAGTGGTGAATGCTGGCTTCCTATGAAGTGAAGTGAAAGTCGCTCAGTCGTGTCCGACTCTTTGCGACCCCATGGACTATACACCCATGGAATTCTCCAGGCAGAATACTGGAGTGGGTAGCCTTTCCCTTCTCCAGGGGACCTTCCCAACCCAGGGATCAAACCCAGGTCTCTTGCATTGCAGGCAGATTCTTTACTGTCTGAGCCACCAGGGAAGCCCAAGAATCCTGGAGTGGGTAACCTATCCCATCCGCATCGGATCTTCCCAACCCAGGAGTCAAACCGGGGTCTCCTGTATTGCAGGTGGATTCTTTACCAACTGAATCAGCGAAGTCCCACTGGCTTCCTATAATAGTTTTATTAAGATGGAGGAGGTTAAAATTAGAACAGCATATTGATTATATGCCATTAAAACAGAGTTTTTATGAAGGCAATAACTGCCTCATTGTGTCATCTGTCTGGGCATACTATTTTGTAATCAGATGCTTATTTTTGACCATTCTGTGTTTCATATTTAACTTTGTGAACAAGGGACCAAGGCTGAGGAATGAGCATTTGAACAAGAACAGTAGGTGAGACCCATATTGCGTGTTCGCAGGGGGACTGAACTGGATACAGAGGGAATTGTTTGGAGCCAGTGTCATCTGGCTTCTTAGCCCTGGGAAGGGCCGTGCTCCACTCTGTTGGAACAAAAGGCTGTGCTTATTTCAGGAGCAGAGTGTTTCATGCAGAGTGAATGGGTAGTCACACTGTCTTCCCTTGTGTTATACACATCATGTTAAATTATGAAACCTGTGCTCTAGAATGATCTCCTTTATGCAATTTATATACTTTTTTTTCTAGTTAAAACATATTAAAGCATTTGAATTTATTGAGGGAACAGCTTAGTACTTGAGATTATGCCTGTTAACATTACCTAATATTTTACCCTAACCTGGATTTGTGATCGTCGAGTCAGTTACCACCTGGAGCCCTCTGTTAAATGCGGCTTCCAGGGCCCCAGAAGACCCGCCTGGGAGTCTCCTATTTAGTTACTGCGATTGTTGTTTCAGTGAGGAGCTTGCGAGATATGGGCCAGAGAGCTTTCTGTCTATAGGTGTGCCCGGGCCACAGGCTGTTCTTGTACTCTTGCCAGTTCTCTTGAGAACAGATGCTTCTGTTGGGAAAGGGGGCTGGAGGGACTGTGCTCAAGTTATGTTATCCACAGTCAGAAAACGTGGATGTTGCATATTATTTGATGAGTCATTTGAATCAATCGTTCAGTCTTCAGATGTTCCTCATAGGAACATACAAAGCTTGTTTCAAATATTCCTGGTAAGTGCATGGAACGGATTTGCTTGTTATCACGTGGCTGAGGGAAGCTGGAAAATCAAGTGTGCTTGAGAGTAATCGGATTGGCAAGGAAGACCACCTGAAGTAACCACCACCAGGCTTTTCAGAATTCTAAGACATTCATGCTGCTGCTGCTGCTGCTAAGTCGCTTCAGTCGTGTCCGACTCTGTGCGACCCCACAGATGGCAGCCCACCAGGCTCCCCCGTCCCTGGGATTCTCCAGGCAAGAACACTGGAGTGGGGTGCCATTGCCTTCTCCGAAGACATTCATACCACAGACATATTAGAGAAGCTGGTAAGATGCATATTTTGAAAAGGGTATAAAGATTCTTGCTAAGTTTTTGTTTGTTAATAAAAGATGTCTCTTTTTAAAGGGTGACTTTGGGCACTAATGGTCTGTTTTTCTTTTTGGCCACAGTGCACAGCTTTCTGCATCTTAGTTCCCTGATCAGGAATACTGAACCAACTGCCCTTGATGGTGAAAGTTCAGAGTCCTGCACTAGATTGCCAAGAAATTCCCATGAATAATAATAATTATTATTATTTGGGGGGAAATTGATGCAATTATTTAATTTTTAAAGATTAAAAAATTTAAAACAATGTAAAAATTTTAAATTTAACAGATTTAGTAGATGTAATTCATATGCCATAAAATATACCCATTATAGTTAATTTCTTAGCATATATGCAAAGGTTTGCAGCCATCAACACAATTTAAATTGAAAACATTTTCAGCACTGCAGAAAGAAGCCCTATATCCATCGGCAGTCACTCCTGTTCACCTGACAACCCCATCTCCACGGGATATTTCTAACTCTATAGATTTGCCTGTTCTGGATATTTCATATTACTAGAATTTACAAGTAATCTTCAGTGTGCATCAGCCATGAATAGTTATTAATATCATGAAGTTGGAATACGGGTTAAGTGCTCTAATCATTGCCCGTGCTTAGTTGCTCAGTTGTGTCCAGTTCTTTGCAACCTCATGGACTGTAGCCCGCCTTGCTCTTCTGTCCATGAGATTCCCCAGGAGAGTACACTGGAGTGGGTTGCCATTCTCTTCTCCAGGGCATCTTCCCGACCCAGGGATCAAACTCAGGTCTCCCTCATTGCAAGTGAATTCTTTACCATCTGAGCCGCCAGGAAAGCCCAGTCTTTGCCCAGTGCTTCCGAAAGGCAGTTTCTGGCTTCAGTATTATGAGTCCTTCATATTGCTTCTAGAATGATTCTCCAAAAGTGTTATTACCATGGTAAAATATGCTCCGTTGGCCACGCCCAGCTGACTTCAGCATCCTCTGGAGAGGTTCATAAGCAAAGACTCCTACTCTTCCCCTTTACCTTTGCAGTGGAGAGAATCTGGAATTTCAAGAGTGAGACTCTGAAATGTTTCTTTTTGCCTAGGTCCTTAGGTGAATCTGATAAAACCAGTTCACGGATGTTGGGAATTGTAATTTTTCACCTTGAAGTCTTAGAGCCCTTCCTTAACTGTGTTTGAGGGTTTTCTCTCTTGTACACACACCAGTCCCTGAGCATAGCCTCAATTTCTGTTGCCTTTGAAACTTTCTCAAGCTGTGTTCATCAGAAATGCCCTTATATTTCCTCCAGAAGCAAATATTTTCTTTCTCTATGTCTCTATCTCCCTATATATAAAGATTCTTGATGTCTATTACCAAATGGCTTCCTCGAAGGTTAGCATTGATTTAAGTGCCCATCTTTTTACTTTCTAAAAAAAACCTTGAACATATTCTGTTGTTCATTCTGTTAATTGATGTGCCAACTTAATTCCTATCCTTTCCTATTTTCTGCTATAAAATAAAAATTTATTCTTTATTAAAAAGAAAAACAGCTTGATATACAATTCATATAACATACAATTCACTCAGTTAAAGCATACAGTTCCGTGGCTGTAGTATATTCACAGTTATACAACTGTCAACACAATGTTTTAAAATATTTTCACAACCTCACAAGAAACTCTGCATCTCTTAGCCATTACCCCCTAATTCCCCATTTAGCTCCAATCCCTGGCAACCACTTACCCACTGTCTATCTCTATTGATGTGTCTTTTCTGCATATTTCATATGAGTTCAATGTATGGTCCTTTGTGACGAGCTTCTTTCACTTAGCAAAGTTTTAAAGGTTCATTCTTACAGCATGTGTCAGCATTTCTTTCCTTTTGCTGAGTAATATTCCATTATATGGATAGACCGTATTTCATCTCTGTTCAGGTTGTTTCCACTTTATAGCTCTCATGAATAATGCTGCTAAGAATGTTCATGTACAAGTTTTTCTGTGGACCTATGTTTTTATTTCCCTTGGGTTTTTTTTTTTATACCTTGGTGGCAAAGCTCTGGGTCATTTGGTAACTGTGTTTAGCCTTAAGAAATCGCCAGACTGTTTTCCAGTGATTGCAGCATTTTACATTCTCCCCAGCGGTGTATGAGGGTTCCAGTTTTCCTACTTACTCACCAACACTTGCTATTAGCTGTTTCTGTTTCAGAATTTTGAATGAAATCGAGAAGATTAAAGTACACTGCCAAAATGAGCATAATAGAAGCTAGAAGATCATTAACAAAGGCAACTTTGTGTAGTTAGTTATCATAAAAGGTGTTGCCAGTGTTAAGGATATAGATGAATATTTTGCTGAAGTTGAGGGTACATAAACTATGTTTAGCGGGCTTCCCTGGTAGCTCAGCTGGTAAAGAATCTGCCTGCAGTGCCGGAGACCCGGGTTCAGTGTCTGGGTTGGGGAAATTCCGTGGAGAAGGGATAGGCCACCCACTCCAGTATGCATGGGCTTCCCTGGTGGCTCACATGGTAAAGAATCTGCCTGCAATGAGGGAGACCTGGGTTTGATCCCTGGATTGGGAAGATCCCCTGAAGGAGAGCTTGGCAACCCACTCCAGTATTTTTGCCTGGAGAATCCCCATGGACAGAGGAGTCTGGCAAGCTACCGTCCATGGGGTCGCAAAGTGTTGAACACGACTGAGAGACTAAGCACAGCTGTGTTCAAGCAGAATTCTGAAGTTGCAGTATGTTGTATTTTTCCCTTATGTTCAACTAGAATTCTGAAGCTGTAATATGCTGTGTATTTTCTTAGCTGGGGAAACCTTTAGTGTTAGTGGAGAGTTTACGAGTGTACAAAGTGAATTTCGAGAATGTTCTGCTTACACAATAGCAGGTGAAAACCAGGGGTGCTCTTTCCTCTTAACCTTAGGAGTCAACTTCAGTTGTCAAGGTGTATTAATAATTAGTATCAGTAATGGGAAAGACTGAGGGTAGGAGGTGAAGGGAGTGACGGAGGATGAGATGGTGGGATAGCATCACTGATACAGTGGACATGGGTTTGAGCAAACTCTGGGAAATAGTGAAGGACAGGAAAGCCTGGCATCCTGCAGTCCATGGGGCTGCAAAGAGTCACACACTGCTTAGTGACTTAACACCAATCAGTAACAAGAACAATCACAGCAAGGACATTTCCCAGTGTTTCCTGAGTGTCCACTGGAGAAGGGAATGGCAAACCACTTCAGTGTTCCTGGCTTGAGAACCCTATTGACAGTATGAAAAGGCAAAATGGTAGGATCCTGAAAGAGGAACGTCCCAGGTCAGTAGGTGCCCAATATCCCACTGGAGAAGAGTGGAGAAATAACTCCAGAAAGAATGAAGAGGTGGAGCCAAAGCAAAAACCGTGTCCAGGAGTAGATGTGACTGATGATGGAAGTAAAGTTTGATGCTGTAAAGAAGAATATTGCATAGGAACCTGGAATGTTAGGTCCAGGAATCAAGGTGAATTGGAATGGCAGTTCCAAGATGGAATTGGAATGGCAATTTCAAGGGATGGCAAGAGTGACCATTGACATTTAGAAATCAGTGAACTAAAATGTAATGGAATGGGCGAATTTATTTCAGATGACCATTATATCTACTAATGTGGGCAAGGATCCCTTAGAAGAATTGGAGTAGCCCTCATAGTCAACAAAAGAGTCTGAATGCAGTACTTGGGTGCAATCTCAAAAATGACAGAATGATCTCTGTTTGTTTCCAAGGCAAACCATTCAATGTCACTGTAATCCAAGTCTATGGCCCAACCAGTAATGCTGGGAAAGCTGAAGTTGAACCATTCTGTGATGACCTATAAGACCTTCTAGAACCAACACCAAAAAAAGATGTCCTTTTCATTATAAGGGACTGGAATGCAAAAGTAGGAAGTCAAGAGATACCTGGAGTAACAGGCAGACTTGGCCTTGGAGTACAAAATGACATAAGGCAAAGGCTAGCAGTTTTTCCAAGAGAATGCGCTGGTCATAGTAGACACCCTCTGCCTACAGCACAGGAGATGACTCTGCATGGACGTCACCAGATAGTTAATACCAAAATCAGATTGATTATATTCTTTGCAGCCAAAGATGGAGAAGCTCTATACAGTCAGCAAAAACAAGACCAGGAGCTGACCGTGACTCAGATCATGAACTCTTTACTGCCAAATTCAGACTTAAATTGAAAAAAAATCAAATTCCTTACATTGTATACAGTGGAAGTGATAAATAGATTCAAAGGATTAGATCTGATAGAGTACCAGAAGAATTTTGGACAGAGGTTCGTGACATTGTACAGGAGGCAGTGACTGAGACCATCCCCAAGAAAAAGAAATGTAAAAAGGCAAAATGGTTGTCTGAGGAGGCCTTACAAATAGCTGAGAAAAGAAGAGAAGCTAAAGGCAAAGGAGAAAAGCAGAGGTATACCTATCTGAATGCAGGGTTCCAAAGAATAGCAAGGAGAGATAAGAAAGCCTTCCTCAGTGATCAGTGCAAAGAAACAGAGGAAAACAATAGAATGAGAAACACTAGAGATCTCTTCAAGAAAATGAGATACCAAGGGAACATTTCATGCAAAGATGGGCACAATAAAGGGCAGAAATGGTATGGACCTAACAGAAGCAGAAGATATTATGAAAAGGTGGCAAGAATACACAGAAAAACTGTACAAAAAAGATCTTAATGACCCAGATAACCGTGATGGTGTGATCACTTACCTGGAGTCTGAAGTCAAGTGGGCCTTAGGAAACATCACAATGAACAAAGCTAGTGGAGGTGATGGAATTCCAGTTGAGCTATTTCAAATCCTAAAAGATGATGCTGTGAAAGTGCTGCACTCAATATGCCAGCAAATTTGGAAAACTCAACACTGGCCACAGGACTGGAAAAGATCAGTTTTCATTCCGGTCCCAAAGAAAGGCAATGCCAAAGAATGCTCAAACTACCATACAGTTGGACTCATCTCACACGCTAGTAAATGCTCAAAATTCTCCAAGCCAGGCTTCAACAAGTATATGAACCAAGAACTTCCAGATGTTCAAGCTAGATTTAGAAAAGGCCGAGGAACCAGAGATCAAATTGCCAACATCTGTTGGATCATCGCAAAAGCAAGAGTTAACCATCTACTTCTGATTTATTGACTATGCCAAAGCCTTTGACTGTGTGGATCATGACAAACTGTGGAAAATTCTTCAAGAGATGGGAATACCAGACCACCTTACCTGCCTCCTGAGAAACCTCTGTGCAGGTCAAGAAGCAGCAGTTCAACAGTTCAACATGGAACAGTGAACTAGTTCCAAAATGGGAAAGGAGTATGTCAAGGCTGTATATTGTCACCACTGGTTTTTAACTTATATGCAGAGTTCATCATGTGAAATGCCGGGCTGGATGTAGCACAAGCTGGAATCAGGATTGCCGGGAGAAATATCAAAACCTTAGATATGCAGATAACACCAGCTGTATGGCAGAAAGTGAAGAACAGGGGAGCGTCTTGATGAAGGTGAAAGAGGAGAGTGAAAAAGCTGGCTTAAAACCCCACATTCAGAAAACTAAGATCATGGCATCCGGTCCCATCACTTCATGGCAAATAGATGGGGAAACAGTGAAAACAGTGAGAGACTTTTTTTGAGGAGCTCCAAAATCACTGCAGATGGTGACTGAAGCCATGAAATGAAAAGACACTTGCTCCTTGGAAGAAAAGCTATGATCAACCTAGATAGAATATTAAAAAGCAGTGACATTACTTTGCTGACAAAAGTCCATCTAGTCAAAGCTATGGTTTTTCTAGTAGTCATGTATGGATGGGACAGTTGGACCATAAAGCAAGCTGAGTGCCAAAGAACTGATGCTTTTGAACTGTGGTGCTGGAGAATACTCTTGAGTTCCTTGGACTGCAAGGAGATTAAAGCAGTCAATCCTAAAGGAAATCAACCCTGAATACTCACTGGAAGGACTGATGCTGAAGCTGAAGCTCCAATACTTTGGCCACCTGATGTGAAGAATTGGCTCATTGGAAAAGACCCTGGTGCTAGGAAATATTGAAGGCAGGAGAAGGGGACGACAGAGGGTGAGATGGTTGGATGGTATCACCGACTCAATGGGCATGAGTTTGAGCAAGCTCTGGGAGCTGGTGATGGATAGGGAAGCCTGGCATGCTGGCCCATGGGGTCACAAAGAGTCGGACACGACTGAGTGACTGAACTGAACTGAACTGAACTTACCCACTGTGAGGTGGTCGCCTCTGTGTGCGGTGGTGATGGTGATATCTGAACAAATGAGTTAGTGCCATTGTGGGCCTGACACAGGTCATGGTTGCAGAAACTTCAGAAACTATACCTTCAGACATCAAGATCTGCACCGGGGGCTGAAATGAGTGGACTTCTCGGAGAGTTTCTTTTAGTGCCATATTTGGTCAGTGTTTTCTGTCACATTTGGCTTTGCATTTACTAGGACTGATTTTGATTTTGTGTAAGTTGGGAGTGGCTGAGTTCCATGCACCTTGGTAATCTTACACAGTTGGTGTGATTTCAATTCCTGTCACGATATTCGGATTTGCTAGTTTATGGTACTACATAATGTCTTGTGTAATTTACTTTTCCCCTCTGTTTTTTTTTTTCTTTTCAGCTCATTAAAGTTCAGTTGTAAATATTGATATCATACATAAACTTAGCTTCTTTACCACGGAAGCAGTTATACACCATCATTTTAGTGGTAATGCATTATTTATGGGAATTTATCCTAAGAGGGTCTTTGTTAAGTAACAGGTTTCCGCTGAGGCAGGAGACTCGCCCAGAAACAGTGGTGACTGTCTGCTCCTGGCCGGATTCCAGGTGCTCAGGGCCCTGCTTTGGCCTGTCGGGTGAGGGCGCTCTTTTGCAGCTGCATTCCCCCCAGGCAGGTGGCAGGGGACATAAACTGCACTAAATGTGTGCGTCACTTAACTGATGGTGCATGCTCTAGAGAGTGTTATGGGAAAGCAGCATGGGGCTGGGGTACAGGAAAGGCCTCCTGAGGAGGTAACACTGACCTTGAAATCTGATTGAGAAGGAGGAGGTGGCCATTCGAATCCTGGCAGAGCCTCTGCGAAAGCCCTGAAGGCCAGCCTGAGCCCTGGGAGGGTGTAAAGCTGGAAGGAGAAGGAGAGGCTTACTGGTGCAGCCTTTAAGGGTCAGGCCAGCGAATGAGGTTATAAAGGAGGTGGCAGAGAGGCCAGAAGAAACCAGGGAAGTTCCATGTTAGAAGGTGGAGAGAAAAGCTTAAGGAGGGTATGAATGTTGCAGAGATCAAGTGAGATGAGAACCTGGAGAGGTAGAAGAAGAGGCCAGCTGGGGAAGAAATGTGGGGTGAGGAAGTAAGTAAGTGAAGGTGGATGTAGACAGCTTTTATTACATGTAAAAACAGCAGAGAAGGGTAGGTGAGCAGGGAGGTGGGCTCAAGGGAAAATTTTTTTAATGTAAACAATCAACTGAAATATAACAGCTGTTTAGAAAAGTGCACAGTAAAATTAGGAGATACTGTTCACATTTGCTGATGTGAATGTTCCAACAGGGAGGGAACTAGGAATGTTCCAGCAGAGAGGGGTAGGGTCAGGTGCAGCGCTTGAGGGGACCAGCGGACTGGCTGCCGGCCAGCCCAGGTGGAGAGCCTGGCTTGGGTTAGACAGGCGATGTTTCCTCCATCACAGTGTATCAGGAAGGATGAGGGAGGAATATTTAATTTCAAAGTTGGGAGAATCACATTTTAATAACAGCACAATATTTTTAGATGCTGCCTATATTCCAAAGCTTTCTCATTGCTTTTCCAGTCCTCAAAAAAGCAATGACCTGTTAAGTGATTCTGGGTGTAGATTGCTTGTACTTTGTCATATCAGGTAAGTCACATGACAGTGCTTTGTCTTACCAGTGTCTACCGTATCTGGTGTCCACAAATTTTGATAAACAGAGTCACAAGGTCAAAGAGAAAATGTTTTCCAGTCTCATCCCCCGGGATTGCCCTCAGTTTCCTACTGAGGCAGCCAGTCCTGAGTGGTCAGATCCAGGAGAAAGGTGCTTATTAAAGTATATCCCACTCTCTGTACCTGCTCTTCCCCTTGAAGCATTTTCTGATTCCCAGGAGGCTGGGAAGCTGGTTGGTAAGGGCTGCTGAGAGGCAAAGAGGCAGGTAGTGCTTTAGGCTGCCTTGTGGGGCTGGAGAGATAAGACATTCTAGGTGAAGGGCTGCCAAAGCTATCAGAACTGAAGGGCCGGCATCCCAGAGGCAAGGAGGCAGCCTAATGCACCCTGCCCCACATCTGGTTTTCCCCTTGAGGTATTTGTTGACTAGGCCGGGCTGGTCGGGAGGCTCACAAGTCAAGCCCTAAGCAGCTGAATAGCAGAGTGGGATTTGGGTAGTTTTGCTTTGCTGAGAAGAAAAAAATTGGAATTCAGAGCCCACCAAGGAAGAGGCTCCCTAGGAAACATCTTGAAATTCTCATTGCCACTTCCAGAAGGTCAAACCTAGGAGGAGACTCTGTTTTCTGGTCCTTCAGAAACTGCAGACCGGCCTCAAGTCAGCTTAATGGAATGCAGGGCCCTTCCACAGCGTGCCGAGGGTGGTGGGGGAGTGGTGGTGCCTTGGGAGAGAGTGCCATGAGAACTCAGGAGCCGGTGGCTTTCTGTTCCTTGACCCGCGTATATCTGCTTTGTGAGCGTCCCTCAAGTTTGGACACTCCTGCTGTGTGTGCTTCTCTCTAGGCCTGATGTTCGGTCGCTAAGTCTTGTTTGGCTCTTTGTGACCTCGTGAACGCCAGGCCTCCCTGTCCTTCGCCACCTCCTGGAGTTTGCTTTAACTCATGTCCATCGAGTCGACGATGCCATCCAACCCTCTCATCCTCTGTCATCCCCTTCTTTAATATTTCCCAGCATCAGGGTCTTTTCCAGTGAGATGGTTCTTCACGTTAGGTAGTCGAAGTATTGGCGTTTCAGCTTCAGTATCAGTCCTTCCAGGGAGTATTCAGGGTTAATTTCCTTTAGGACTGACTGGTTTGATTTCCTTGCAGTTCGAGGGACTCTGAAGAAAGAGTCTTCTCCAGCACCACAATTTGAATGCATCAGTTCGTCGGTGCTCAGCTTTCTTTCCTGATGGTGCAACTCTCACATCTGTATAAGACTTCTGGAAAAACTATAGCTTTGACTACATGGACCTTTGTAGGCCTGTGATAAGCTGCTATTTGAGGTTTCCACCTGAAATCTTATAAGAGAAGAATAGAGGACTCCTGATAGATTTCTCTTTGAAACTGCCTTCACGTTTTCCCAGCCAGCCAGCTCTTCTTTGCAGAAAAGGAACAGCAAACATCAAGCTTTGCCGTTCTTTAGAACTCAGACTGAGTGCTGGTCCCCTTTGAACTCTCAAGGATATGCATGTAGACTTGTCTGGCTGAGACCTCCAGCATGTCCTTAGTCTGGGTGTTTCTTTCCTTCAAGTGTACAGTAGGAGTTGTTTTGAATGACGTGATGGGGTTCTAATGCATTGCTAACAAACTGTCAAATGGGGTGGGAGGATCAATCTTTGTTTTTTTGGTGCATGAAAAGTTCTTACCTGAACTAGGAAATAAAGCCCACATTTCTTGGGCTGACACAAAGAAAGAAAGATTTGCTGGCATGCCTTTTTTGAGGCATGAAGAAAGGAGTGCCACAGCCCTGACTGGAAAAAATAACCTTCTTTCAAAGAAGAGTACCCTTAGTTGATAGTCTCTGAAGCCCTTTTTGTGCACAAGAAAGGCAGGAGGAATTTCTGTCGGGGATTTAATACGATTTCTGTAGCGAAGTGGAAAACACAGACACACACGGAGAGGAGGCAGAGACGGCTAAGGTGACCATTTCAGACCTGCCCGGCACATCTCACTCCTTGCTTGCTGTGTTTGCTAATCTTTTTTTTTTTTAAGAAAGAAAATTCTGTTCAGCTCTCTTCTGGTTACACAGTGCCGTTCTTGTTTATGTCCAGAAACAAATTAGAAAGATCCCAACCAGGGACTGAGCCCTGGCCTTGGCAGTGAAGCGCCAAATCCTAACCTCTGGCCCCTCAGGGAATTCTGTCTTCAGTAGTTTTTAGATTGTAACAGGTAGTTCTGTCTCGTTAATAGGAAAAGTGCCACTTATGCTGAAATTTGTCGGCCATTGTCTCCCGCTCACTTATCCAGTTTCTGAAGGTTTTTCTGGAGTGTTTCCACTGGCATAAAATTTTATCTGGAGTTTTTCTGTAGTCTTGTGCATTTCACCGTTTACCTCATTGCCAGCATTTGTAACAAATGTGAATGGCATCGGTAGAAATACCCAGAGGACCCATTATGATGCCTCTTTCATCCTTTCTTACCCTTAGACTTCTCTTCTTGTATGGAAATATCCCCAATCCGTAACTGCTTAGTTAAAAACCCCTCTTTTATTTGGAACCTAGTCAAAGGTTTGTTGTTGTAATTTTAAAAATTTCTTTTATAAAAAGAAAAAAATTTCATGAAAAGCTTTTATGAAAGCCTGGTTCCCTGATTATTTTCTTTCTTGGAAACTTTTTAGTTTTTTAGGCATATTTCCCTTCCCTGAAAGTGTGCTTATTTTATTACTATTTCCTTGTGGAGTTAAACAATGATATTTTAGTCCTATTCTCTGCCCTTACTTAGAGGTGTCCAGGAGCTCTCGAGCTGGGGTCAGAGTGGTGCCGTGGCGCTGGGCTCTGACAGACGGAGGGACCTCAGGCTGAGCAGACCCAGAACTGTGGTCCAGTCAGCACTCCATCTGTGGTCTCTCTGCCTTTTGTGATCTGTAGGCCGGTCTGGCCGAGGCGAAGCCCGAATAAACAGTGTCTGCTGGGCGTGCGGCACCTTGCCAGGCAAGGCAAGAATGTTGCTGGTAGTTTTCACTTCTCATTTTCATTTTTTCTCAGTGGAAATAGTAATTTGTTGTGAATTTTTAAAATTGAGAAACCATGTGATGGAGTATTTGGCCTTCCCCCTCTCAGCAAGAGTGGGGAGTTTGTGTTGAAATCGGTATAATTCTGTTACGTGTCCATTGTTACTTCCTCTACCAATCCCTGTTCTCCATTTAGAACCAAGTTCAGCTTTTCAAACTGAGAAGAAAAAGAACCCTCTTTCTTCCAGATATCAATGAAATGTAAAATCTCAACTTCACTTTCCAAATGAGTGACCATCGTAGAAGCTTTTACCCCCAATTATAATGAATTTATTTATTAAATTATAGTGGATTTACAGTGTTGTATTAGTCTTTGGTATGTAGCAAAGTGATTCAACTATGCATATGTATATATTTATATACATTTTCATAATCTTTTCCATTATAGATTATTAAAGACTATTGGATACAGTTTGCTGTGCTGTAACAGTAGGACCTTGCTGTCATCCATCCTGCATATTGCTAGTTTGCGTCTGCTCTCCCAAGCTCCCAGTCCGTCTCTCCCCGGCCCCACCATAACCAGAGGTCTGCTCTCTGTGAGTCTGTTTCTCTGCTATCGACATGTTCATTCGTGTCATAATTTAGATTCCCCACGAAAGTGATGTCATAGCACATTTGTCTTTCTCTGTCTGACCTCACTTAGCTTTCAGGCCCGTCTGCGTTGCTGCAAATAGCATCGTTTGGTTCTCTTTTATGACTGAGTCGTGTTCCGTCGTGCATATGTGTCCCACGTCTTCTTCATCTGCCAGTGTGAGCGTCTGACCCTATGGCTTGCACGTTTACAGCAGCACCTCAATTACGCACTGATGGTCAGGTGTGCAGAGCGGGGCACTAGCTTGCGGCAGTGTCTCCTGAATTGTGAGGCTAAACCGCTCTCTTGGGTGTCATGACATTGAATCAGCTGGACTGTCACTCCTGAGGCTGGTGCAGCCCACGACAGCCCGCCTGTCCTGAGCTCGGCCAGGGTGCGCTGTCTTCCCTCGGCTGCACAGGGTCATGCGCCAGAGGGCTGGCTGGATGGAAGCTTCGCTAAGATTGAAGTTGTCCTGGATGAGTGGTTCCCAAACTACCCTCTCCCCAGACAGTAGTGTTCTAGAGCTGGGCCAATGTATCTTCTCCATTTAAGTAAAAACAATGGAAAGAATTTTCTTAATTTTGAGTTTCTTGTCCCATGAAATTTCATTAACTGTTTATTGCTATTACTGTCAATCAACTTAGTACTGGGAGGTGACAAATGAACAAGGAGCAAAAAAAGTTAGTGGAAGATGCGGGAATACCTGCTGCTGCTGCTGCTAAATCACTTCAGTCGTGTCTGACTCTGTGTGACCCCATAGACGGCAGCCCACCAGGCTCCGCTGTCCCTGGGATTCTCCAGGCAAGAACACTGGAGTGGGTTGCCATTTCCTTCTCCAATGCATGAAAGTGAAAAGTGAAAGTGAGCAACTGCTCAAGTCTTGTCCGACTCTTAGCGACCCCATGGACTGCAACCTACCAGGCTCCTATGTCCACGGGATTTTCCAGGCAAGAGTACTGGAGTGGGGTGCCATTGCCTTCTCTGGCGGGAATACCTAGTTTTGCTTAATTGGATAGTTTAAAGAGCTGTAAAATGAGATTGGATGTGATATTTATATGACTCATATAATGGAGCCATTTATGCTGGAATCTTAACACAGGGCAAGTGATCTTAGTTTGTGGCCTGAGAAGCAGGGTGGAGTGGGAGCCTCCACCCGGGTTCAGAAGCAGGTGCCTGGGCTTGTATCACAGCTCTGCCACATACGGACTCCCCCCAGCTCTGTGACCCTGGGCAGGTCACCTAACCCCTCTCTTTCTCAGTCCCTCACCTATAAAGTAGAGACAATAATGTACCAACTTCATGGTTCTTGTGAAAACTAAATGAATCAACACATGCAGAATACTTAGAGAATATGCCTGGTGCATAGTGCTGTACAGTGTTACAGAATGTTGTTTTGTGACGTTAGATGTAAATATTTCATGGTGCTCAGGAGAGAACACTGTGGTCCCTGTATTGTGAACATATCTGAGAACCATGGGTTTGGGGTTTCTCTTCTAGTTCTGAAATCCTGTTATTCTGTGTCACAGAATTAGATTCCCCATTATCTTTCTTTTCCTTTTTTACAACTTAGTGCTTTAATGAAAGTGGTTTTTTCCCCTCCCCTCTGTACCTAGTGTGAAATCACTCTTTTCCAAGTGGGATCTAATCTTAAATATGACTTCAAAAGGTTTCCTTCCTGTTTCTTGACACAAAGGTGGTTTTGTATTGTGTGCATTAGTTACTCTTATCTATTACTACACGCCTAATATCCTTCAGCTTTTTATCCTATAGATGAGGACACTGAAGCTCAGAGAGAGGAAACAAACTGTCAAAAGCTACAAGTGGCAGATCCATGACTTTAAGTCAGGCTGTCTGACTCCGAAGCCTGCTCTAATGTCAGTAGAGCAAATTGAAGTTGCCGTTCCAGTGGCTGTGATCCTGTTCCAGTGCAACTAACCTAAAGCAAGTTCTGGCCCCAAATTTCCACATAGGTATTCCTCCAGGATGCTCGTTTTATGCTATCCCTGCTCATTCAGAGAAAGCTGAAATATTCACCAATCAGGGAGTTCTCTGGTGGTTCATTGGTCAAGCATCCACCTGCCAATGCAGGGGATACGGGTTTGATCCCTGGTCCCCGGCCCGGGCAGCTAAAGCCCGTGATTCACAGCTACTGAAGCCTGCATGCCCTGGAGGCCATGCTCCAAAACAAGAGAAGCCACTGCAATGAGCAGCCCAAGCACCACAGCTGGAGAGTAGCCCCTGCTCTCTGAACTAGAGAAAATCTGTGCTCAGCAATGAAGATCCAAAATTTAAAAGAAGAAGTTTTAAGCAAACAAAAATAAGCAATTGTTTGTGCACCAGGCCAGACAGCCTCTGGGCCCAGCCACCCTCTGTCTGCCCCAGGGGAACTTTCCTGTCCTGCACACTCTTCCCTAGCCGCGAGGAGAGGCAGCTGGCGGGCCCCCTTGGTGTCTGCTCTCCTTGCCTTCTCGTGCTTCCTTAATGTTTCCCAGCCGCTGGCTGCTGGGTGTCTCTGGACTGTGGTGCTGCTGGCACCAGGTGCTCAGGGAGAAGACAGCGCCCCCCACTCTGGGGCTGGACCCCAGACCCCACCCACCGCTCCCTCCCCAGATTGCGAAGCCACCTCCTCCATTGCTTTCCACAGTTTTTATATCCATTTTGCAAGTGTGTCAGCCTCCCTCTAACTTCTCTCCATGACTCATGTCTCCTGTTAAAATTCAGGGAAAGGGTTAGCAGTTTCTGCTGGTTACTTTGTAATGAGCCAGAGAAGTCAGTTCGCATGCCTAGTGTCTAGAATGCAGCACACTTCTCCGTGTAAAGAATGATGTATGTATCTGTGGAGCCATGCCACCCCAGCACAGAAACCTCTGCTGCAGCCTCAGTGCCTCTGAGGCTCAGTAATGTGCCTGTCTACCTTTGAAGGTGGGTCTGGGCCTCTTCTTCCACCTCTTCCGGCAGGTCATGAAACAGAGCATCTTCGATTCCATGTCCTAAGTGGTTCTGGAGAACTGGCTTCTTTCAGCCCAGAAGACCCATTGATGGTGGGAACCAGGCTGGTGGGTGGTAGGGGGTGAGCAGCACCTGGGAAATAGGGGAACTATGAGGAGGGGAGATGAGGTGGAGGCTGGACCCCTGGGCCACTCCATCTGGTCAGGGCTGCCTTACCAGTGGACCAGCTGGAAAGGCAGGCGTCTCTCTTGCCTTCCTCTTCCCCCTTACTGTTCCTCGGTGTCACTCTTAACCATGCAGGTGTCCCAGGTGAGTTGCGAAGCCAGCTGCCCTTCCATCCCACTAGACTGTGAGCTCCAAGGGAGCAGAGTTCTTGCTCACCTTTAATGCTCGATGTTCACAAAGCATGAAAAAAAATTACTACTATTTTTTGAATATTCATCATCATGCTCTGTGATCCCAAATGCTGTCATGTTGTATTGAATCTCAGATGTTGCTGGTAAGAAACACAATTATTTTATGTATCATTACGAAAGAAACAAGCCTTGCCCCTAAACTCTGATACAGGGCTTTCTGCTACTTAGAATTTTTATTGTATACTTGTTGAAACAGCTCTATTAGACTCATTTGGGCATGGATTGGTATCATTCATGCACATATGTGGAGGGGAAAGTATAAGTAAAATGTTTAAGATACTCCTAAATATCATCACTTTCAGAATCTGACTCGAGAATCACTTTTGGCTCAGAGTCATTACTGTCTCTGTGTCACCAAGAGTGTTGGATTACACAGCGTTTCTGCTGTCACCTGGAATCTCCTGCAAGCAGCTCCTACCCATTCTGGGAGTTGTGATCCTGGTTGTGTTTTTACTCAGCCTGCGGCAGGGCTGTGTTTCCACGTGTCTCAGTAATAACTCCGCACAATTCAGCATCGTTCAGGCTGCCCTGTCTTATACCCACATACCATAGATTTGGTGGGCAAGGTCATTTTTCCAGTGATGGATGTTTGCTTCCCTAATCAAATTTATGCCCAGCTGCTATTCATATGCCTGTTGGATTAATGCCAAATTACAGTGTCATCTTTTTGAAGACATTTAAAGTGGCAGCTCCGCTCAGGGTGTCTAGTGCTGGCAATACACTGACTCAGTGAAGCGAGGGCAGAACGAATGAAGGGCGGTGAGCAAGGTCACGCTCGAGCAGGCAGTGTGTCCACATCCTTCCCGCCATCTGGCTGGTAGTTACTACAGAACCCAGCGTGATGGAGTCGACCCTCGCTCAGCAACATGAGCAGGTGAAAAAAAGTACGTTAAAGACTTGATGAAGCCTGGACTGTTCACTCTTATAGCAACCGTGCCAAGCAGATCATTTGGATTTTCCAGTGAGGAGACTGAGACTCAGTCTGTGGCTTATTAGCGTCATACCCTGGTAAACACGTGGTAGATTTGGGGGCATAGATCCCAGACTTGTCCGATTCTAAGGCTTATATTATATTGTTACACTCTTTATTCATATGTGTGTATGTTCAGTTGTGTCTGACTCTTTGTGACCCCATAGATTGTAGCCACCAGGCTCCTTTGTCCATGGGATTTCCCAGGCAAGAATACTGGAGTAGGTTGCCACTTCCTCCTCTAGGGTATCTTCCCAACCCAGGGATTGAACCCACACCTCTTACGTCTCCTGCATTGGCAGATGGATTCTTTACCACCAGTACTTATAATGTATATTAATATATATGACCTAGAATAGTCCCTGGCACATACTAATTTAATATATTTATTAATAACTTTAATAAATATTTGTTGAATAACCAACCCAGGGATCGAACCCAGGTCTCCCACATTGCAGGTGGATTCTTTACCAGCTGAGCCACAAGGGAAGCCCAGGAATACTGGAGTGGGTAGCCTATCCCTTCTTCAGTGGATCTTCCCTACCCAGGAATCTAATGAGAGTCTCCTGCATTGCAGGTATTCTTTACCAATGGGCTTTCAGGGAAGCGCATAAAATCATTAGAGAGTCCAAAAGACTTCTATACATCTGTGTGCCTTTTGCTGTCTCGCATATAGGGTCATTGTTACCATCTTTCTAAATTCCATATATATGCATTAGTATACTGTATTGGTGTTTTTCTTTCTGACTTACTTCACTCTGTATAATAGGCTCCAGTTTCATCCACCTCATCAGAACTGATTCAGATGTATTCTTTTTAATAGCTGAATAATATTCCATTGTGTATATGTACCACAGCTTTCTTATCTATTCGTCTGCTGATGGACATATAGGTTGCTTCCATGTCCTGGCTATTATAGACAGTGCTGCAATGAACATTGGGGTACACGTGTCTCTTTTAATTCTGGTTTCCTCGGTGTGTATGCCCGGCAGTGGGATTGCTGGGTCATATGGCAGTTCTAGTTCCAGTTTTTTAAGGAATTCCACATTGTTCTCCATAGTGGCTATACTAGTTCATATTCCCACCAACAGTGTAAGAGGGTTCCCTTTTCTCCACACCCTCTCCAGAATTTATTGTTTGCAGACTTTTGGATCACAGCCATTCTGACCAGCATGAGATGGTACCTCACTGTGGGTTTGATTTGCATTTCTCTGATAATGAGTGAAGTTGAGCATCTTTTCATGTGTTTGTTAGCCATCTGTATGTCTTCTTTGGAGAAATGTCTGTTTAGTTCTTTGGCCCATTTTTTGAGAATAGCACTGAAACATGTATATTATCATATGTGAAACAGATCACCAGTCCAGGTTCGATGCATGAGACAGGGTGCTCCGGGCTGGTGCACTGGGATAACCCTGATGGATGGGATGGGGAAGGAGGTGAGAGGGGATTCAGGATGGGGAACACATGTACATCCATGGCTGATTCATGTCAATGTATGGTAAAAACCACTACAATATTGTAAAGTAATTAGCCTCCAATTAAAATAAATAAATTAAAATTTAAAAAATCATTAGAGAGAATAGAAATGCTTCTTTTCCTGGAAATGAAGTCTCTGACATTTTGGACAGTGGGTGAAAGAAAGAAAGAACGATGGGTGGCCATTCTCTAGACAAGCTACAGTTTGTGGCTCTCAGGTTTTTTGAGGTTGAGAAGAGGAGCAGAGAACTCTGTTCCCAACTCACAGAGTCTGTCAGCACCTGCCTGTTGGATAGCGCTAACATACTTCCTGGAATCCTTCCTGCTCCTGACCCATTGCCTATAAATCAAGATCAACAGAGCTCTATAAACTGTGCTGTGAAATAAAAATAAAGGAAATCAAATACGACAAGCCTTGCTATGAAAGATGTCCAGGTACAGGGCAGTTGTTATTGGACAATTTGCTAAGTTAAAAAAATATGAAATGTTTTGAAAATTCTGAAGCTCTTACGGTTCATCAGGAAAATGTGAAAATTAGATATTTGAGCACCACCATGTGCTAGATCTATGCCTGGGAGTTTTACACATGTCATGTATCCCTCACAGTAACACCAGGAGGTCATTATCGTCTCCATTTTACATAGGATGATATCGAGGCTCCGGGAGCATACATGATTTGGCCAAGGGATGTAACTGCTGAGCAGCTGAGCTAGTGGGGAAGCCTGGGTGCTCAACTCAGAGTCTGTGGATTTTCTACTGTTCTCTGCTGCTTCCCATCTAAGCTTAAGGCCAGAAACCCCTTTATACTCTGGTTTTACAGTTGACAGTGCTGATGTTAGAGGATTTCAAGTGACTGACTTAGGAGCAGACTCATACCTAGAATTCAGTTTTCTTGAACAGTTTATTGAACAACAAACAATTGAAGAATATCACACAGTTTTAAACAGTTCAGTAGTTACAGAAACTCCGTAGGTCTTGTAAGTATATCTTAAAGAACAAGAACTGGGTATTCTGTATCGGTGCTTTAGATTCCAGACATTTTTTGAATGAAAGAGTTCGCCATCTTGGGCTTCTTTATGTGCTAACAGTATTTTTAAACGAGTGAGTGAGTGAGTGAAAGTTGCTTAGTTGTGTCCGATTCTTTGCGACCTCGTGTACTATACAGTCCATGGAATTCTCCAGGCTAGAATAGTGGAGTGGATAGTCTTTCCCTTCTCCAGGCAATCTTCCCAATCCAGGGATTGAACCCAGGTTTCCCACATTGCAGGTGGAACCTTTACCAGTTGAGCCACAAGGGAAAATGATTGGGAAGTACCATTTGGGGCAGTATTTTACATCTGTAATACTAAACTTTACTAGCAGGCTTTCCTATATGTCAGTGAACCGTTCTGTTATTTTACCCCATCTGCTAAGTAGTTCTTTCCTTTTTTCTCCCCCTTTATCCTTGCTGTATGTGGTTTCTGGTGTTTTATGTCATTGTTACGTCTACTTCTTTATCTTGGTAAGATTGAAGAAAGATATTTCAGTCTGGAGTAAATTTCCCATTCCTTCCCTTCTCTGCTTTCTTGTTCCTGTTCATCCTTCAACTTTCATCTTCTCTAAGAAGTCATCCGTGGATACCCACTTAGGAATCAGGTGTCTTCTTCTTTTTCTCCCTGGCAACCAATCCGTGCACATGATCAAGGACCTGCCACACGCCAGATCTAGAGCGACTCACATTCCTTGACATGAAGGAACTCAACGTTGAGATGGGGAGGCACACAGTTAGACAGAAAGATGCAATATGATTGAACGCCTTATTTTAAAGCTACTTGGTGAGTGTTTTTCAAGGGGCAGGCATTGTGTGAAGTGAGCATCTTATGTGCATTATCTCACGTTCTCTTAATAACCTTATGATCCTGATTGTAAGGAGAAGGAGAGTGATTTAGAGCACGTCCATGCTCTGCCTAATATCACTGAAGTCACAGAATTGCTGCCGAAATGTGGGTCCAGAGCCCAAGCTTGTGGCCACTCTGCCTCCTGTGCAGTCAGAGCACTTCCCTGTGTGTCCCCAGGCCCTCATGTGCCAGGCACAGGGAGAGGACAACCCCAGTGCTGGAGTTAGAAAGTAACAGTTACTTAATAGTTACACAGCCACTTTAACTGACTACATATCATCCTTCAGTTAGGAATTCAAAATACAAGAATTCAAGACATAACACACATGTCCAAACTTACTCATCACCAACATTGAAAATAACCATTTATCAACATAACATTAAATACATTATGATATGTTCATACAATGAAATGATAAAGCTATAGTAAAGAAGGAACAAATGCTATAGGGATCTGGAACAATGTAAAAAGGATGGTATTCTATGGAATAAATAATGTTTAAAAGAGATACTGCTTTGTACAGAATCGATACTATAATGCCATTTGTGGTTTGGAGAAGCAGAGAGTATTTATATTTTTGTTTATATACAATATAAATTGCTTGTATAACATATCTTTGGAAGAATAGATAAGAAATCGATACTATGAATTGGTTCTGAAGACTGGTAAGGGATTCTAGGTAGCAAGATTGTCCACCGTACACCTTTTTGTTCCTTTTGAATTTTGAGCCAACTGAATTTGCCACCTATTGAAAATATATAATTAAAAATAAAAGAAATAACAGGCAGCTTGCTAGAAATGAAAACAAATAAGAAAGGCACTCTGGGCTGGTGTATTTTCTGAGTATGGGAGTTAAGCCTGCCTCCGTCCTCGCTGCATCCCAGCGTGTGCTTGGTTCTTTGTGCAATTGATCAACTAAGTTGAAAAAATAAAATCTCCGATTCCTGTATGGGAAAAGAACAGCATTTTTTTCTGTTGTATTAATTCCTGTTGAAAATAGGTGTCCTGAGTCTAACCATGAAGAGACATCAGACGAACTCAAATTAAGGGACCTTCTGAAGAATAAATGGCCTGTGAGTTTGTAAATGTCAAGGTCGTGGAGAACTAGGAAAGCCTGGGGACTGTTCCTGGTCAGAGGGAACCGACAGGACATGTTGGCGGCGACACGCCGTGCGTGAGGCCGGAGTGGACCCTTGGCCAGAAAAAGAGGGCTTTCCTTCTCTGCAAATGACGGTAATCAGACAGTTGGCAAAAGCTGAATGTGGTCTGTAAGTTAGATAATAGTACTGTTAATATGCTGATTTTGATAGAAGTACTGTGGTTCTGTGAGAAAATATCCTTCTTTTAGGAAATAGGCACTTAAGAATTTAGTAGCAAGGGAGTTTTTTGCCTGCAACTTACTCTCAAATAGTTTGTTAAAAAAAAGAAGATGAAAAAGAGAAAGAGAGGATGAAAGAGGAGAGATAATAATAAACAAACATGGTAGAGTGTTACCATTTGGGGACAGTGAAGACACACAGAAATTCTTTGTGCTTTTCTTCTTTTTGCTTTTCCATCTGAATTTATTTAAAAAAAATTAAACATTTCCAGTGTGGAACATTTTCTGATTTTATAATATGGGGCCTCTTTTACAGATTTTATCTACTTTTATACAATTTTGTGATTATCTTCCTGTAGCTCTTTATATTATCGGTAACGTTCCTCTGAGTTTCTTAATATTTTTGTTCCTTTCAAAAAATATGTAACAACTTTGTTGAAGTTTAATTCACATACTGTACAACTCGCCCTCACTATCTTTTTATGTATGCTTAAATAGTACTACTATATTAGGAAGATATGCTTAACAAAAAGACAACAATTGTAGGTGTAATTTACACATGATAAAATTCACCTCTTTTAACTGAATATGTTGATGGCTTTTGACATGTGATTTCCCCATGTATCCGACACCCCAGTCTAGATACAAGATAGAGAACATTATAGCCCCTTTGCTTACAGTCACCTGCTGTTGACAGGGGCATTGTTAGCAGGATCCTCTGGAGGGTGCAGGGTGAGTGTGTGTGGTGGGGCAGCTTCTGTTGGGGTGAGGATGCTAGTGATGCAGCTGAGCCCCTTCCTGTCTCCTGAGAGGCTCCCAGGTGGTTCGGACGTGGCCATTCTGTATCCCAGACACCTCGATGCTGTGTGTCCCAGTTTCTTTTTTTCTATGGGCCTTATTCCGGTTCAGAGGCTGGAGATGCATAGCTTCAGAATGTTTCTCAGGTTATTTCACAGTGGAGCAAGTTCTGGCAGGGTTTGGGCAGTGGTCCCTCTCATCTTTAGTTGAGTGGTGTTCTGAAGAGCTTGGCCTTGCCTGTCTATGATGCCACTTACTGGGCCAGCAGAAGGAGGTGTATCAGGCCCGGCTGCCCTGTTAAACAGCAGATCTCACGTGACCTTTAAACCATCAGTGTTTTATCATCATCAAAAGGGAAGATTGATTACAACATCTGTTTTGGAAATAGTCATATTTCAAGATATAGGTTTTGTGCCCATTGATGTTTAGTGAGGCTTTCATTTGCCAGCTCATCACTCCTGTATTGACTCCATAGGAAACAAAGTTGGTATCTGTATTCACCAAACTGTGGCCCAGAAAATTTGGCTCCCTCCACCTGCCATTTTCCCTTATTCTGTGACTTTTATTATGCTGCTTTTCATTTTGAGTTGGTAGTATAGGAAGTCAGTGTCTTGACAGGTGTGCAAATAGGGATGAGCTTACTGACACCCTTAAGATTTGGTGTCAGCCCAGCACTTGACTGACTTTAGTACATGGGGGCCTTGTCATCCTCCTCCTGGGAAGAACTAGGACCACACTCAGGTTCCATCCACCTGACATGGGCCCAGAGCAGAACGTGCATGCAGTACATTGTGTCATTATTACATATAATTTCTCCATTTTCACCTTTTTTGCCCAGGTGTGTTATCTCTTACAAAGCTTTTTTTTTTTTTTTTTTTTAGGAAGTCAGTGTCTTGACAGGTGTGCAAATAGGGATGAGCTTACTGACACCCTTAAGATTTGGTGTCAGCCCAGCACTTGACTGACTTTAGTACATGGGGGCCTTGTCATCCTCCTCCTGGGAAGAACTAGGACCACACTCAGGTTCCATCCACCTGACATGGGCCCAGAGCAGAACGTGCATGCAGTACATTGTGTCATTATTACATATAATTTCTCCATTATCACCTTTTTTGCCCAGGTGTGTTATCTCTTACAAAGCTTTTTTTTTTTTTTTTTTCCTCTTTGTGGCTGAGACTGTAACTTATTAAAATGCATTCATGTATGTAAGTCTTGGGTCCTGTTCTCTTTTTCTCAGGCACGCTGCAGAGAGGCCTTCCTGTCCCTGACGAGCACGTGCGTGGGAGACAGATGACTGCCCTTCACCCTGCACAACTCTAGGTGCCCGGGCCGCTCTCCAGCCGGGAGGGGATGGATTCCAAAGATGAAAGCTCACACGTGTGGCCCCCGGCTGCAGAGCACGAGGAGAACGCTGCACAGGTGAAAAGTGCTCTCCCAGCTGGGCACTGACCGCATATTTTAGCTGGTAGAGTTTGCTGACAGCTAGAGAAATAGCGCCTCCTGTATAGTGACGTGGGGCAAGGAGGGAGCTGATGGGCGGACGTGGTACTCAAGGAATGGGCAGCATTTCAGCACTCCGAATGCTCCATCTGCATGGGTTGCTGTGATTTCAAGAAGCTACATACCACCCATGGATTTCTCTGCCTTTCCCCCAACTTACTGTCACAATCATCTTCACTGCTCCATTTTATTTCATGGTGAAAGCTTCAAACTGCAGGGTTTCTTTTATGTTATCCAGGACAGGGTTTTGATTTTTTGTGTGTAGTGAAGTACAAGGTATGTCTATAAAGTGAGTGGCTTTCCCTTTTCTTTTCAAATTCAGAATGTAGACTTCTCATTGAAAGTTGTCCCAGTGAATCAACAGCTCTTGGAGGTTAGTCACTTATTCAGATATTACTCTACTAACCAGCTACACAATCTTTTGACTGTCCTTAGCAAAAGTGGATCTCTGCGTTTTTGGTATGGATTTGAATTTTGGTTAAGAGTCAGCAGTCATAGGGAGCCACGTTTTATATGTGACCAAAATATGAAACTTCATTTTTAAGTATTATAATATATATGTAATTTCATTTTCATCAAATTACATGACCATAGTTGTTCAGTTGCTAAGTAATCAGAAAATTTATGTTAAAGCCTTAAAATACACATATTATATTTGATTTAAGTAGTATAACTAATGTTACAGTACATAAAATCAGTCATCAGATATGATTTAAAAGTCTGTGTCTGAATACTGAGAAAAAGGTACCAGAGAAGCTTCCAGCAGAATAATTGAGAATGCTGTTTTGGTTCTATCTGGAAGGCTACTTTCATGTAGCTATATGTTTGGGGGTACTTTGTTTATTAAGAAAAATGTAGTCCATTAATAAATAAGGTCCACATTTGTAGGTAACCAGACAGTAGACAGTGGAGCTCAGTACCCTCTGTTGCACCCCATCCTTGCAATATTTCTTCTCCCATCCAGGAATCCTGGTTTAGCTGAGTACTTGGTGATGAAGACCAAGTTGAAGAGTTTGGATAACTCTCAAGGAGAAAATTTTTTTTCCTTTTTAAGCACTGAGACTAGTTAAAGATTTTGATGTTAATGAACAAATCTAAACTCACAAAATTGCAGCACTTAAAATTGTACAAATATTTCAGAAGCCCAATTCTTGTGCAAACTGTATCTTCATGGGCAGAGCAGGTTTATGTAGAAGCTGGGGTAATCACTTAGTGCTAAAGTGGAAATTTGTTTTATTTACATGGTGCTTGACTGCATCTTGTCTCCAGTTTTCTTTTTGTGGGATGAATTAGCTTATGTCATCTTTGGGATCTGTTCTCCACTGGAAAAAACTGAAATAAAAAATTATGTCTAAAGCCAAGACAATGTAAGAGTAAAGATTCTGACCTAAGAGGGCCTGACTTCAATAGCAGCACATAAATTATTTCTCTCCCAAATGCGTACTTTGACCATCTGCTTTGTACCTTCAATATCAGACACTAGGCTGTGTGCCAACCTGCAGGAACTCAAACCTCCAAAGCTGACTGCTCAGAAAGCACTTTACAGAATCAGTTTCTGCTTTAGTTCCTCATAGACAGAAAATTATTTCCCCTGGTGACAACTGAAATAGTTATCCAAAACCCCTGAAAAGTACATTCTCAGAATTTTTTGTGTCCTTACCTACTTGGCAAAGAAGAGTTCTGTTACATTCACCAAGTCAGCAGACATTCACCCCTTGCCTACAGAACAGCCATGGAGGACGACAGAATTTGTACGAAAGCAAGTGACCTTGTTTTAATGTGTTTGCCAAAAGGCACTCTTCGTTAGAGAGTAGAATTTTTATGACGTGTTGAAAGCAACTGACTTTTGAGTCTTGACATATTTTTCCACCTTACAGAATAATCTGTGTTTTGTAGTTTGGTAGTATTGTCCATCAGGAATCTTCTGTCACATTTCTTCTCAGCACGCCCCAAAAGAGAGACCTGCAGTGGATATTTGAGGCAAAGGGGTGTTTAAATCAGTTGCCTAATATTAAGTAAAAATTAGTGAGATGGTCCTTGGATCCCTCTGCCAAGTCACTAACTCAGCACAGATGATCCATTCGTTCATCGTGTCCTTTTTGGGGATCTTTTAGAAATGCAAGTGTGTGGTGTTCTTGGTCAGTTTCCTGTCTTTGTGCTACAGGGTGGGTTCCACAAGGGTGATCGCTTTGTACTTGCTGTTTTTTTTTGCCCCAGGTGCATTTTGTTCCAGACGCTGGAACTGTGGCCCAGATCGTTTACACCGATGACCAGGTCCGTCCGCCGCAGCAGGTGGTGTACACGGCAGATGGTGCCTCCTATGCCTCCGTGGATGGTCCTCAGCACACACTGGTCTACATCCATCCCGTGGAAGCTGCGCAGGCATGTTGGGACTGGGGTTGATGGCTTGTTTGTTAATCTGTTAATTCATCCCTTAGGTTTACGCTCTGCCAGTCACTGTGCTGCTGGCAGGTGATGCAGGAAATATGCAGATAAGATGTGTGCTTCTCAAGGAGCTTATAACCATCTTGGCAGAGGAAGATGTGGTTTATTTATTTAAATTAAATGTAAGGAGTTAGAGCACTAACCTGGAATGAGGTCATTGTTCCCCACTGACTGTTGATATCAATTGATTATTATTATAAACAAGATTATCAGCCTGTTACTTTTCCTAAGTATCAAGAACCAGGCCAAACATGGTGTTTATTTCTCTGTAACTTCAAGATGAATCTCAGTGGAAACATGCACATTATTTCAGTTAAACGTGTAAGTGAGGGATCCCACTAGCTTGTTAACTGCTATTTACTAATAACTTATTGACTTTTAGGACTGTATAGAAGTGAGGGTAAAAGCTGTACAATTATAACTGCTTTCATTTTTTTTGCTAGTGACTCTGAGTGTTGGTTTTCAAATGCATAACAGGAATATCCCCTAATATATAAATGGTACTTTGTATTTTTAGCACTTTATAATGTACATAGCACTTTAAAATATATTAGAAATCAGTTCCATTGTTTTTTGTTAAAAAAAATTTTTTTAACATGGGCCATTTTTAAAGTCTTCATTGAATATGTTACAATATTGCTTCTGTTTTTATGCTTTTGGTTTTTTGGCTGAGAAGCATGTGGGATCTTAGCTCTCCAACCAGGGTTGAACCTGTACCCCTGCGTTCGAAAGTGAAGTCTTAACCATTGGCCCTGCAGGGAAGTCCCCAGTTCCATAGTTTTTGTAGTAGGATTCCGGTAATAAAAATTTGCCCTCATGCAATATTTAATCAGGAGACCCAACGTACTCCCAAGAAGAAATGAGACTCACCTAATAAATGCCTTTCAAATCTATATAAAGGTAAAATTGCCTGATAGTCAGATATTACTTTTGGAATAGCCCTTCTCAGTTTCAGTCCCCCAGCTGTACTGAAATAAGAACACGTAGATTATGCAAAGAATGTCCTGTGCCCAACTTTTAAATCATTACTATGTTACTAAATGTCTGAGTTATGATAGTTTTTAACTGTCAAATATAAGAAATCTGAAGCTCGCTAAAATTCTTTTACAATTCTCTGGAATCAGCACTTAACCATGGTTCCTATGACCATAAATTTGCTAAAGCCTTAGGCAAATTAGAGTCATTTAAAAGTTTTAGAGGAAAAAATACTTTTTTGGATTGGAGATTTCTTGTGGTGTCCTGGCTAAAATAATTTTGAAGGTTTTCCTTCTTTAGTTATCACAACTGTCAGTCAAATAATGTTTATAATAATAACTTTGAAAATTATGATCTTACTGGCTTTATCCAAAAAAGAGTCTGTGGAACATTAAATGCAATTTATTTATTTATTTTCTACATCTGCTGTGTGTGCATTTATATTTGTAATCCTTGGGTATACAGTATTCTTCTCTTTGTCAGTGTATCTCCAACCATTTTCATTTAATTTTAAGTCTACCCCTGTGACAGAGTGGTACGTGAGAATGCATGCCCCCTTGTTCATGGAATGCCTTTTTAATTAACCATGACATTCAATCTCAGGAGAGGCTTTGCTTTAGAGTAAAATCACGAAGTATGCAGTGTGTTAGCCAATGAAGAAGGTTAGCTTTACAATCTCTTTGAAGACATATAAATGAAAGGCTTTAGCAAAATATAGGATTACTGTCTTTATCTTCCTTATTAATGAAAGATTATTACTAGCTATTCGAGAGTAGCTCTCTCAGGAATTGGTGCTTAGCAGTAGGATAATTTTTCCTCATAGACAAGCTGTCTGAAGATCTATTGATAAGTTTTTGTTGTTGCTGTTGTTTGTTCAGACGCTGTTTACAGACCCAGGCCAAGTAGCTTACGTCCAACAGGATGCTACAGCTCAGCAGGTAATGAGTTGCTTTTCTGCCTTCTTGTTGTTTCTGGATAATAGTATGGAATACCCCCAACCTCTGCAATGTGCATTCTCTGAAAGTCTGTCTCATGTGTTTACAATATTCTTGATGTCTGTTAATGAAGGCAAAGCAGAACGCAATACTAACATACTCCAACCAGTACGTATTGAAATACTTTGGTAATACAAAAATGATTTGTCACGGAAATTTAAGCATTAAATTAAAATAAGGCTATTAATTGGGTAGTGGTTCAAGTTCCAAAGAATAATCCTGAGTTTCAAAAGTGTCTGTGAAAATTTGGAAACATTTTTGTGCTTGTTCTTTTTTTTTTTTATTGACTTACATTTGATTTGTAATGTTGTGTTAGTTTCAGGTGTATAGCAAAGTGATTCAGTTATATCTATATTTATATTATATATATATATTCTCTTTTAATGTTCTTTTCTTTATGGTTTATTACAGGATTCTGAATATAGTTCCGTATGCTATATAGTGGGACCTTGTCGTCTCTCCATTTTTTATTCACACCTACCCCTCTGTCCCCTTTGGTAACTATAGGTCTGTTTTCTAAGTCTGTGAGTCTGTTTCTGTTTTGTAAATAAATTCATTTGTATCACATTTTAGATTCCGCATATAAGTGATATCATATGATATTTGTCTTTTTCTGACTTAGTATGATGATCTATTTTTAAATATTGGGGTAAAATTCCTGCTTAAATTGCCGATACCCTTAGTGACAACTTTCTTCCTTTTAGTTTCTGAGAATTGAGATTCTTCTTGGTTTTCTTTAAAAACATTTCTTTTCTTTTACCTCTATTTCTAATATATCCTACTTGACTTTGAGGGACTTCTTTATTTTTCTTCTGGTTGTGAAAGTGATAAAAGAAGGTGCGAAAGCTTGATAATTGTCAGTCCTGCCCTAAAAAGAGTGTGACTCCAAATAGTTTTATTTTCACGATGGCTAGTATGACTGTTATTCAGCTGCAGCACTGAGTGTCATGAGGGATTATTAAGAAAGCTTACTCATCAGTAAGCACTTTTTGCTTTTCAGATGTCTTAGTAGGTGATTGGGACACTTCCATTTTATTTTATTATCACGTTTTTAAATCAGCAGGACGCTGTTATTCTGTTTTGTTTTTGACTCTGCTGTGCAGCACATGAAATCTTAGTTCCTCTTTGAGGGACTGAGCCTGTGGCACCTGCAGTCAAACTGCAGAGTTTCAGTCACTGGACTGCCAGGGAAGTCCTTGGATAATTAATTATATTTTAAAATTTGAAAAGTGAACAGTAGTTGGGTTAATATTATTTATGGAATCTAGAGAAACTTAGGAGTCTTTGTCGTATCACTTACGGTTGAATTTATTCCTGATTACTGCTGCTGCTAAGTCGCTTCAGTCGTGTCCAACTCTATGCAACCCCATAGACGGTAGCCCACCGGGCCCCCCGTCCCTGGAATTCTCCAGGCAGGAACACTGGAGTGGGTTGCCATTTCCCTCTCCGATGCATGAAAGTGAGAAGTGAAAGTGAAGTTGCTCAGTTGTGTCTGACTCTTAGCGACCCCATGGACTGCAGCCCACCAGGCTCCTCCGTCCATGGGATTTTCCAGGCAGAAGTACTGGAGTGGGTCGCCTGATTGCTAGTGACCTACAATTTTGTGAGGTCTGTCAACTTGCATGAGAGTTTGTCTTAGTACATTGGGGCTGCTAGAACAAAACATCATACATAGCATGTGTGCCTTTGCTCAGTTGCCCAGTCATGTCCAACTCTTTTTGATCCCATGGATGGTAGCCCATCAAACTCCTCTGTCTATAGGATTTCCCAGTCAAGAATACTGGAGTGGGTTGCCATTTCCTTCCAGGATCTCCTGTGTCTCTTGAATTGGCAGGCAGATTCTTTACTGCTGAGCTATCTGGGAAGCTCCTACCATATGCTGGCTGGATTATAAACAACAGAAATTGATTTCTCACAGTTCTGGAGTTGGGAAGTCCAAGACCAAGGTGCTGATAGATTTGTTGTCTGGTGAGAACCCTCTTCTTATTCACAGATGGCTGACTTCTTGCTGTGCCCTCCATGGCAGACAGGGCGAGGCTGCCCTCTGGGGTCTTGTAGAAGGGCACTCATCCCATTCATAGGGGCTCCACCCTCATGACCCAGTCACCTTTCAGAGGCCCCACCTCCTAACTTCCTCACACTGGGGGTTAGATTTGGACATATGTATAAATTTGGGGAGACACAAATATTTTGTAGCAGAGTTGCTATTTTATTTTAGTAATTTTGTACTAATTAAGTATATTCTTGATAAAGACAAATCATGTCCATTTCTGTGAATATTTATTGACTCTACCAAACAAGCAATGGCTAGATTTCATTCATTTTTACATCTGAAGAGGAAAAACAAAATGAAATACCTTTGTATTTCTAGATAATTAATTCATTTACTCATTTTTAGAGTAATGATTTTTTTTTCATAAAAAAGTTGAAGCAGTGCAAAAAAGAAAGTACAAACCCAAACAATGTTTCTGCCCAGAAACATCCTTATTAGCTTACAGTTGGTAACTATTATTCTAGATTTCTTTCAGACATAAAACAGACAAAGATAAACAGGGGAAAGCTGTGCCCTAAATGCTATTATTAATCTAAATACTTTAAACTTAATTTACTCATGGTTTCCTAACCCGTCTTGATCTCTGGTCCCCTCAGGCTTCACCGCCTGCTGTGTTGACCTGACTCAGCACACTGACTCTTCCCCTGCTTCTTTCCCCCACTGTTTGGGATTAGTTGTGTTATTATTATAACTAATATATTTCTGTTCTATTCAGTAACCACAGCTATTTAGAATTCTGCTCTATTATCTCCTGGCATTTCCTTTTGTAGAAATCTTGAGTCTAATTTTGATTATTTTCCTCATTCCTTCTCTATCTTAATGCCTGTTTGAGTCTTTCTTTATCCTTGAAGTTTTTCTTTGAAGTCTAGTGACTTCACCAGCACATGAATCAGAATTCCCTAGGACAAGGTGTGTCCTTTTGATAGATAGGTTAAGACTCTATTTTGGGAACATTTTCATCTATTAGATTTTTGAAGACCTTTTTAGTTTCATTTGATGTGTTCATTTTCCCAGGAATATCAATGTGAGTATATTGGATTTACTTTATGAGCCTAACGTTTTCTCTCATATTTTTATATCTGTTCTTTTCCTTTTTATTTGTGTAATTTTTTTTGTGTCCCTCATATTTCCTTATCGTGTTTTTAAGCTTTCTGATTAAATTAAAACATATACATACAAAAGTACAAAAAATTATGAGCAGTAATGCAATGATATGAAGTAAGCATACTTTGTAACCAACACCCAGATTAAGTAACAGAACATTGAAAAAGTGAAAGTGAAAGTGAAGTCACTTAGTCGTGTCTGACTCTTTGTGACTCCATGGACTGTAGCCTACCACACTCCTCCATCCATTGGATTTTCCAGGCAGTAGGTTGCCATTTCCTTCTCCAGAGGATCTTCCCGACCCGGGGATCTCCTAAAGGCTTCCCAGCTGGCTCAGGGTAAAGAATCTTCCTGCTAATGCAGGAGATGCAAGAGATGAAGGTTCAATACCTGGGTCAGGAAGAACTCCTGGAGTAGGAAACGGCAACTCACTCCAGTATTCTTGCCTGGAAAGTTCCGTGAACAGAGGAATCCGGTGGGCTACAATCTGTGGGGTGAAAAATAGTTGGATACACACACATAGACACACACCCCATCTCCTAAAAGCCATCCTTATGCTTCCTGCTAATCACTGCTCTTCCCGTCTCAAAGCTTACACACCTTAGACTGGTTTTCCATGGTTTTGAACTTTATATAAGTGGAATACCTTAGTATGGTTTCCTTTCTGTTTTGCTCTCTTGTTTAACATTGTGCCTGGGGGAATTGTGTAGTTCATGTTGTTTGGTGTGGCTGTGGTTATTTCTCCTTCTGTTTTTACAGCTGTATTGTGTTCAGTTTTATGAGTGTACCGCAATTGATCTGGGAGTGTGACCCCACCTCTACTAAGTTCTTCACGAGTTCCTTGTCCCTTTGCTTTTCCATGCTTCCCTGGTGGCTCAGCTGGTAAAGAATCTGCCCACAATGGGGGAGAACCCAGGGATCCCTGGGTTGGGAAGATCCCTCTGGAGAAGGGAAAGGCTACCCGCTCCAGTATTCTGACCTGGAGAATTCCACGGACTGTATAGTCCACGGGGTCGCAAAGAGTTGGACACGACTGAGCGACTTTAACTTTCACAACAACTTTCACTTGCTTTTCCATACACATTGTAGAGTCAGCCTGGAAGTTTCCACCAAAGTCCTATGGGAAACTTACTGGCATTTCATTGTACCTATGGGTCAGTTTGTGAAAAATTGACATCTTATTTAATATTAAGTCTTCTAATCTGTGAATATGTTCTATCCCTGAGTTTTTTTATCTATATATTTTTAACGTTTTTATAGAAATATAGTTGTACAGGTGTACAGCATGGTGATTCAGTTGCACATACATGTATGCTGCTGCTGCTGCTGCTAAGTCACTTCAGTCGTGTCCGACTCTGTGTGACCCCATAGACGGCAGCCCACCAGGCTCCCCCGTCCCTGGGATTCTCCAGGCAAGAATACTGGAGTGGGTCACCATTTCCTTCTCCAATGCATGAAAGAGAAAAGTGAAAGTGAAGTCGCTCAGTCTGTCCGACTGTTAGCGACCCGATGGACTGCAGCCCACCAGGCTACTCCATCCATTGGATTTTCCAGGCAAGAGTACTGGGGTGGGGTGCCATTGCCTTCCCCACATACATGTATAAATATGTTTTTCTTACATTCTCTTCCATTATATCTTATTATAAGCTGTTGAATATAGGTCCCTGTGCTATACAGTAGGTCCTTGTTGCTTATCTATTTTATGTAGAGCAGTATGGCACCCCACCCCAGTACTCTTGCTTGGAGAATCCCATGGACGGAGTAGCCGGGTGGGCTGCAGTCCATGAGGTCGCTAACAGTCGGACAGACTGAGCGACTTCACTTTCACTTTTCTCTTTCATGCATTGGAGAAGGAAATGGCAACCCACTCCAGTATTCTTGCCTGGAGAATCCCAGGGATGGGGGAGCCTGGTGGGCTGCCATCTATGGGGTCACACAGAGTTGGACACGACTGAAGTGACTTAGCAGCAGCAGCAGCAGCAGCAGTATCCCTGAGTTTTAAATGAAAGTTCAAAAATTGTCTTATGGGTAGAGGTCTTTCAATAGATTTGCTGTTAGATATTTGCTGTCTTTTGATGGTATTTTAAATTATGGTATAATTTTTAAAAATTTCATTTTCTAAGTTACAGTTCAATTTTCTTGGTAAATAATTATGTTGTCAGTGAATACTGACATTTTTACTTCTTTGCAGTCCTTATATCTTTTTTCCCTTTGGTTTTATTGAGATATAATTGACATATAGCAATGTATTATAAGCTTAAGGTGTACAGCATAATGATTTGACTTACATGCATCATGAAACGGTTGCCACAGTAAGTTTAGTGAACATCCGTCATCTCCAAAATTAAAAAAAAAAAAAAGAAAAAAAACCTTTTTTTGGTGATGAGAACTCTTAGGATTTACTCTCTTAACTGCTTTTTTGTATAGCACACAGCAGTATTAATTTTATTTATCATACTATTCATTACACTCCTAGGACTTACTTATTTTATAGGTGGAAGTTTCTGTGTTTTGACCACCTTCATCCATTCCCCCTTCCCCCCATCCACCACCTCTGGTAACCACAAGTATGATCTCTCTTTCTGTGAGTCTGTTTTTTTTTTTTTAATTAGAATATAATTACTTGACAAAGTTATATTAGTTCCTGCTATACAACAACACGAATCAGCTCTGTGTATAAATATATCCCCTCCCTCTTGAGCCTCCCTCCTTCCCCCAATCCCACCCTGTAGGTCATCACAGAGCACCACGCTGAGCTCCCTGTGCTCCCTACTAGGTTCCCACTGGCCATCTATTTTACACTCAGGGATGTATTTACGTCAATGCTACTCTCTCAGGTCTTCCTACCCTCTCCTTACCTGCTGTGTCCGCAAGTCCAGTCTCTACGTCTGCATCTCTATTCCTGCCCTGCAAATAGGTTCATCAGTAGCATTTTTCTAGACTCCACATATATGCGTTAGTACATGATATTTGTTTTTCTGTTTCTGACGTTCTTCACTCTGTATGGGAGGCTCTAGGTTCATCCACATCACTACAACTGATTCAATTTCATTCCTTTTTATGGTTGAGTGATATTCCATTGTATACACGTGCCACAGCTGCTTTACCCATTCATTTGTTGATGGACGTCTAGGTTGCTTCCATGTCCTGGCTATTGTAAATAGTGCTGCAATAAAAAAATACATATGTCTATTTGAGTTGTGGTTTTCTCAGAGTATATGCCCAGGACTGGGATTGCTGGGTCATATGGTAGCGCTGTGTTTAGTTTTAAGTATGATCTCTCTTTCTGTGAGTCTGTTTTTTTTTTTTTAATTAGAATATAATTACTTGACAAAGTTATATTAGTTCCTGCTATACAACAACACGAATCAGCTCTGTGTATAAATATATCCCCTCCCTCTTGAGCCTCCCTCCTTCCCCCAATCCCACCCTGTAGGTCATCACAGAGCACCACGCTGAGCTCCCTGTGCTCCCTACTAGGTTCCCACTGGCCATCTATTTTACACTCAGGGATGTATTTACGTCAATGCTACTCTCTCAGGTCTTCCTACCCTCTCCTTACCTGCTGTGTCCGCAAGTCCAGTCTCTACGTCTGCATCTCTATTCCTGCCCTGCAAATAGGTTCATCAGTAGCATTTTTCTAGACTCCACATATATGCGTTAGTACATGATATTTGTTTTTCTGTTTCTGACGTTCTTCACTCTGTATGGGAGGCTCTAGGTTCATCCACATCACTACAACTGATTCAATTTCATTCCTTTTTATGGTTGAGTGATATTCCATTGTATACACGTGCCACAGCTGCTTTACCCATTCATTTGTTGATGGACGTCTAGGTTGCTTCCATGTCCTGGCTATTGTAAATAGTGCTGCAATAAAAAAATACATATGTCTATTTGAGTTGTGGTTTTCTCAGAGTATATGCCCAGGACTGGGATTGCTGGGTCATATGGTAGCGCTGTGTTTAGTTTGTTTGTTTTTGAAGTATAATTGACCTACAACACTGGGTTAGTTCCTGTTATACAACATAGTGATTTTTTCTTATATATTTCATATATTCTATGATGTCTAGTTATAACATATCACCATATAAAGATACTGTGTACTGACTGTATTCCCCACACTGCACATTTCATACCCATGACTCATTTGTTTTGCAGCTAGGAGTCTGTATCCCTTAATTCGCCTCGCCTATTTCTTTCCATCCCCCACCCTCCGCTACTCTAGTAACCGTCTGTTTGTTCTCTGTCTGTAACTGTTTCTATTTTGTTATGTTTGCTCATTTACATCTTTCCTTTTTATTTCTTCTTTTGTTCCCCTTTGCTCTGCTGGCCAGGATCTCCAATCCATTAGTGAATGGAGTTGGTGCTGGTAGATGTGTAGGTTTTTCATTTTCCTTCCTGATTGTAGAGGGAAAACTTTCACTACTTCACTATGAAGAATGATGTTTAGTGCAGGGATTTTTTTTTCCTTCGGCTGTACCACACGGCACGTGGGATCTTAGTTCCCCAACCAAGGATTGAACCTTCACCCTCTTCAGTGTAATCATGGAGTCTTAATGACTGGACCACAAAGGATGTCCTCTCATGCAGAACACATCGATGAAGAAAGCTCCCTTTATGGTTTTTAATGAATGTTTATTATTGATCGATGTTGATTGTTATTCATGGATGTTGATTTTTACCAAATGCTTTTTTTTTTAACCTGTTGAGATTTTTCTCTTCATTGTTAATAGGGTAGATTATATTAATTGATATTTAAAAGTTAAGTTACAGACTTCCCTAGTGATTCAGTCAGTAAAGAATCCACCTAAGTATCTGCCTGCAATGTAGGAGACCCCAGTTCGATCCCTGGGTCAGAAAGATTCCCTGGAGAAGGAAATGGCAACCCACTCCAGTCTTCTTGCCTGGAGAATCCCATGGATAGAGAAGTCTGGCTAGCTACAGTCCACTGGGGTCTCAAGACTCACGCATAACTTACTGACTAAACCACCACCAAAAGTTAAGCCAGCCTTTCATTCTATAATAAACTCCTTTTCTTGTATGTCTGGATTTGCTTTGCTGATATATTGTTTGGGGTTTTATGTTTTTATTCACTAGTTTATTGTATTTTTAACCACTTTATTTGATTTTTTTTTCCCTTAAAATAGCTTTCATCTTGATATTTTTTTTCTTTTAATAACATCCTGGAAAGCTGTATCATCATTTTTCTTGGCTTTAAAGTGTTCTATTATGGGGATTTACTATCATTCATATTCTTTAACTATTGTTTGTATCAGTTTAGTCACTCAATTGTGTCTTTCTCTTGGTGACCCAATGGATTGCACCACGCCAGGCTTCCCTGTCCTTCACCAACTTCCGGAGATTGCTCAAGCTCATGTCCATTGAGTTGGTGATGCCATCCAACCATCTCATCCTCTGTCGTCCCCTTCTCCTCCTGCCTTCAATATTTTCCAGGATCAGTCTTTTCCAATGAGTCAGTTCTTTGCATCAGGTATCCAAAGTATTGGAGTTTCAGCTTCAGCATCAGTCCTTCCGATGAACATTCAGGACTGATTTCCTTTAGGATGGACTGGTTTGATCTCCTTGCAGTCCAAGGGACTCTCAAGAGTCTTCTCCAACACTGCAGTTCAAAAGCTTAATTCTTCGGCACTCAGCTTTCTTTACAGTCCAAGTCTCACATCCATACATGACTACTGGAAAAACCATAGCTTTGGCTAGATGGACCTTTGTCGGCAAAGTAATGTCTCTGCTTTTTAATATGCTGTCTAGGTTGGTCATAGCTTTTCTTCCAAGGAGCAAGCGTCTTTTAATTTCATGGCTGCAGTTACCATCTGCAGTGATTTTGAAGCCCAAGAAAATAAAGTCTGTCACTGTTTCCATTGTTTCCCCATCTATTTGCTGTGAAGTGATGGGACTAGATGCCATGATCTTCGTGTTTTGAATGTTGAGTTCTAAGCCAGCTTTTTCACTCACCTCTTTCACTTTCATCAAGAAGCTCTTTAGTTTCTCTTCACTTTCTGCCATAAGGGTGCTGTCATCTGCATATCTAAGATTACTGATATTTCTCCCGGCAGTTTTGATTCCAGCTTGTACTTCATCCAGCCTGGCATTTCACATGATATACTCTCCACATAAGTTAAAAACCAGAGTGACAATATACAGCCTTTCCAAATTTGGAACCAGTCTGTCGTTCCATGTCCAGTTCTAACTGTTGCTTCTTGACCTGCATACAGATTTCTCAGGAGGCAGGTCAGGTGTCTGGTATTCCCACCTCTTGAAGAATTTTCCAGTTTGTTGTGATCTACACAGTCAAAGGCTTTGGTGTAATCAATAAAGCAGAAGTAGATGTTTTTCTGGGACTCTTGTTTTTTTCTGTGATCCAATGAGTGTTGCCAGTTGAATCTGTGGTTCCTCTGCCTTTTCTAAACCCAGCTTGAACATTTGGAAGTTCATGGTTCACATGCTGTTGAAGCCTGGCTTGGAGAATTTTGAGCATTTACTAGCATGTGAGATGAGGGCAATTGTGTAGTAGTTTGAACATTCTTTGGCATTGCCCTTCTTTGGCATTGGAATGAAAACTGACCTTGTCCAGTCCTGTGGCCACTGCTGAGTTTTCCAAATTTGCTGGCATATTGAATGTAGCACTTTCACAGCATCATCATTTTAGGATTTGAAATAGCTCAACTGGCATTCCATCACCTCCACTGACTTTGTTCATAGTGATGCTTCCTAAGGCCCACTTGACTTTGCATTCCAGGATGTCTGGCTCTAGGTGAGTGATCACAGCATCATGGTTATCTGGGTCACGAAGATCTTTTTAGTATAGTTCTTCTGTGTTTTCTTGCCACCTCTTCTTAATACCTTCTTCTTCTGTTAGGTCCATACCATTTCAGGCCTTTATCGAGCCCATCTTTGTATGAAATGTTCCCTTGGGATCTCTAATTTTCTTGAAGAGATCTCTAGTCTTTCCCATTCTATTGTTTTCCTCTATTTCTTTGCACTGATCACTGAGGAAGGCTTTCTTATCTCTCCTTGCTGTTCTTTGGAACTCTGCATTCAAATTGATATATCTTTCCTTTTCTTCTTTGCTTTTAGCTTCTCTTCTTTTCACAGCTATTTGTAAGGCCTCCTCAGACAACCATTTTGCCTTTTTGCATTTCTTTTTCTTGGGGATGGTCTTGATCACTGCCTCCTGTACAATGTCATGAACCTCCATCCATAGTTCATCAGGCACTCTGTCTATCAGATCTAGTCCCTTAAATCTATTTCTCACTTCCACTGTATAATCATAAGGGATTTGATTTAGGTCATACCTGAATGGTCTAGCGGTTTTCCCTACTTTCTTCAATTTAAGTCTGAATTTGGAAATAAGGAGTTCATGATCTGAGCCACAGTCAGCTCCTGGTCTTGTTTTTGTTGACTGTATAGAGCTTCTCCATCTTTGGCTGCAAAGAATATAATCAATCTGATTTCGGTGTTGACCATCTGGTGATGTCCATGTGTAGAGTCTTCTCTTGTGTTGCTGGAAGAGGGTGTTTGCTATGACCAGTGCATTTTCTTGGCAAAACTCTATTAGTCTTTGCCCTGCTTCATTCCGCATTCCAAGGCCAAATTTGCCTGTTACTCCAGGTGTTTCTTGACTTCCTACTTTAGCATTCCAGTCCCCTATAATGAAAAGGACATCTTTTTTGGGTGTTAGTTCTAAAAGGTCTTGTAGGTCTGCATAGAACCGTTCAACTTCAGCTTCTTCAGCATTACTGGTTGGGGCTTAGGCTTGGATTACTGTGATATTGAATGGTTTGCCTTGGACACGAACAGAGATCATTCTGTCATTTTTGAGATTGCATCCAAGTACTGCATTTTGGACTCTTTTGTTGCCTATGAGAGCTACTCCTTTTCTGCTAAGGGATTCTTGCCTACAGAATGGTCATCTGAATTAAATTTGCCCATACCGGTCCATGTTAGTTCACTGATTCCCAAAATGTCGATTGTATATGTAGGTTCTTTCTTTCTCCTTTCCTTTCTTTCTTTTCTGCTAGTGTACTGAGCGCTCTCATAGATGTCATATTAGATTATTTCCTTAGAGTAAATTCTCCAAAGAGAGATGATAGAGACTAAAGATATTCACAGTTTAAATTATTTAAGAACCAAGATTTTTGTGAAAGTGAAGAAAGATACAAATATAAAAATCTTATAAGTTAAATAAAAAGTTTGAATCCTAAATTTGAATTAGAATATCACCATAAACTCAAGATTTTTTTTCTCTTAAAAAATAGGTTTTCTAATTCTGTCCACTGAAAAGATTTGGATGTAGTCATCAGTCCAGTAGCAATGATTCTATGTGGTCTCTAAATATAGCTTCCCAATATGAGGAATCAGGGCTACTTAGAAAAATGACAGATTCTTGCTCTGGGGCTGGAGGTGTACCTGAGACATCTACCTGAAACATCCTGTCTTATCAGAATGAAAGGAAGCAAATAAACTGATAAAAATTTCTCTTCAGGGTCCTGGGAAAAGAACTCAAGATGTAACTGAAGAGGCCAAAATGGGTGTACAATTTGACCCATTAAAAAGGAAAAATATCTCCGATAGATTGAAACACATTACATATATTTAAAACCCACGAGTTCATATTGATAGGAAAAGAAACAATCTTCGGTCACTTTCTCAGGATGCTAGGAGACCACAGTGTTATTAGGAAGAGTGGTAAGTGACGGGCATGAATCCAGCCTTTCCCCTGGAATATCCTCGCTTGATGAGGGAAATTTCATTAAGGAAGCATCCAGCTAATAAGTGAAAGGGGATGACTGGCTTAGAGCATCACCATTTCTCATCTCCTGTCATCAGGAAAAAGCTGAGGAGGCACTTTGTAGTGAATGGACCAGCTCACCCCCCTGAACACTGTTGACATCACTACAGAGAGAGAGCATTCATTCTAGGGTTCCTGGTCTTGTGCGCCTCCTCTTGTGCTTTACCACATCAGAGGTATTCCTCTTCCTCCCCACAAAGGAAAGCTGAATCTGATCGAGTCTCTAGGCTTCACTGCCAGTGACTAGGAGGCACAGTCAACAAAGCAGAACAAGTTATAAGGCCACAAGGATGCAGTCAGCACAGTCTACACTGTGAGGAGCAGACAAATTGCAGAGAAAAAGAGGGAAAGAAAACTTACTGATTAAAGGAGACTCCAGAGACGTATCAGTTAGGTGCAGTAGGCAGATCTTGTTTGGGTTCTGACGTGAACGATCCTACTGTAAAAAAGAAAAAAATGTGAGACAGTTGGGGGAACTCCTAACAATAACCAGATATTTGATGATATTAAGGAGTGATTTTTTTTTTTAGGTATGATAATAAAATATAGACTTCCTTTTTTAAAAAAAGAGTTATCTACTGAACTACTTAGAGATGAAAGTGTATAGCGTTTGAAGTTTGCTTCAAAACAGTCCAGTGAGGGGGTAAGTGGGTGGGTGAACAGTTGAAGAGAGGTGAGCCATAAGTTGATAATTTTTGAAGCTGAGTGACTGGTGGATAACATCTATTACACCGTTCTCTCTGTTTGAGATATGTTTGAAATTTGTAAGTATAAATGGGAAAGTTATTTTGATAGGACTTTCAAATTGCGTCTCCGATACTGAAAAAGTTTACATTCCCACCAACAATATGTGAGCTCTCCCCTTTCCATACTGGGTATTTGCATTCTTTTAAAATTGTGCCAATCTGATAAGCAAAGTGGCATTTTGTTGTTTTAATTTTAAGGTATCGTTTTAATTAGAGGTTTTGTTGCCATTTGCACCTCAAAGGGCCCTTCATCTTCTCCCATCTCCTGAAGCAACCTGCCTGTTTCACGTTTTGCACAAAAGAAAAGTTGTGCTCATCAGCTCTGTGAGCTCAGCATTACAGACGCTGTCACCAGTGCCTCGCCTCTCTCTTTACTGCATTTTCCTTCCAACCGGCACGGTTTTTATTTTTGGCTGTAACACCTCAGTGATCATCAGTTTATTCTGTGACCTGGATAAATTCTGGATAGAAAGCTGGAGTGAGGATTTAACATAGATGATAGGTGCTTTTTTTTTTCTTTTATCCTTAGCAATAAAGTTCCTGTTTTCAGTTGTCTTTAGCGGTAGCGACATCCACGTGAAGCCTTGTTCACAGATGCATTCCCCCATCCATAAGGAAGGCATGGAACTCCCAGGCTAGAAGCACGGTCTCTGCTTTGTTTCTGAGCAAGGGCGTGTGTGACTCCCCACACACTGTGAGGAAAACATGCTGCCCTCATGATTGGCCTCAGCAGGAACCCAGAGCATTCTGTTGTGTTTGCTGCCGTCCAGAGTTGTTTCATAGTTCCCTTTCAGATAAATTGTGTCCTGCAGCACGTGATGTTGTTTCAGAAATAATTACCGAGAGTGATGCTAAGTGGGAAGGAGAAAGTGTACCATGACTTTAACAAATTCCTTTTCCTCTCCCACGTTTTATGGTGCGTGACAACATGCAGGGGCGTACACTATCTTTGTTACTATTCTTTCCCTCCGAGTGGAGTTGACACCCACGGCTCCCCGCCCTGCTGCCTGGCTGTTGCCTCAGGAGCAGGTGTGTTAGCTTGTTGCTTGGCCCATGAGGTGTGTGTGCTGTTTACCTCCTCCTCGAACAGACCCCACGCCGCAGGGGCCGTTGTGAGGCAGTGGGAAAGCCAGGCCAAATCAGAGTGTGCATTTCATCTCTGCCTCTCAGGAGCTGGTGGTAACATGATTTGGCCTCAAAGGAGCTTAAATGTGTGCCTGGCACTCAGAGAATGGCAGCTGAGTTTAAATTATTAATTAAACAAATCTGTAACACATGCCTTCTGTGTGTTAAGGTCCAGGCTGTCTGATATACACAGTTCTTACCTAAAAATTGATGATCAGCCATGCTTCTCAACAGTAGCTCTCATGATTCTGGTGTATGTTCCATCTGTGTGTAGAGTATCAGTTTTCTTTCAATGGCCCCCCACCTTTTTGGCACCAGGGACCTGTTTCCTAGAAGACAGTTTTTCTACAGACCCAGAAGGGGGATGGTTTCAGAATAATTCAAGCACATCCCATTTACTGTGCACTTTATTTTTCTTATTATTGCATCAGATCCACCTCAGATCATCAGGCATTAGATCCTGGAGGCTGGGAATCCCTGCTCTAGATACTGCTGAAGCCTTCCAGCCTTTTCCTTGCCACAGCCTTTGAGGAGAGTTGCAGCCTGGGGATGAGGAGGTTGTCGGTCTGTTTTAATGTCAGCTTTTCAGCAGTGGCGAGAAGCCAGCAGTAACTTGCCTGACCACAGTCTTTCTAGCAGCATCAGTTGGTAAAAAATAACATCGCAGCTTCACAGGAGTAACTCTCAATTGCTGATTTTATTCTTTCAGGTCAGCTCTGCAAAGAGATGAAGAATTTATGAGGAGAGGAGGTGGATATATGCTTTGGTTTGCTCAGTGTGTGATAACATTCATCCCTAATGCTGGCATAGAATTTAAGTGGCTCAAACCTAAGCATGATACCAGACCTGCGCTCTGAGATAGCAAGCCGGAGCAGAGCAAGTGAGGACCCAGAGGGGTGGCAGACGGAGTTTCGTGGCCAGAAGTCCCTGCTCTTTTTTCCTTGTTGATACCTCACCCCAATGGGCATTTTCTTATTTTTATTGAAGTTGAAGCAGGAGCATGTCCCAGAATCGTGTCCTCCTGTCAACACTTGTACAAGGCCCTGAGCTGCAGGTGGAATATCACAAATGAGTCTGGGCTCCTGGGCTGAGTGAGTGCACAGTTCAAACATGCAGGTGCTGTTTGAGGCAGCTGATCTTATCTGCCTTCTTCAGCCTGAGGGTTTCTCATGTTGGGCAGTGACCTTTAATTGCCAGAGCAGGTCAGATTCTGTAAACGCCCACAATACTGTTTCTTCACGGAGTTTAAGAAGTTCTTAGATGTAGATGCACAACTGAAAACGTACTTTTCTGTGACGATCAGCAGAGTCCCTTTCAATGCCTAGAGGGACTGACATCCTTTCCAAAGGGCCTCTCCGCAACCCGACCTCCCCTGGCCACCTGCCGCATGCCCAGCAGCCTGTTAGGGTTAGCCTGTTAGAGGAAACATGTGCTGTCGCTTCGGTCCTTAAAGGACTTGTGATAATAATAATCTATGATTAATAGTAAACACTTACTAAATGCTGGACACTACTACTGGCCTCATGCACACATCATTCCATTTAATCCTAATGTCCTTTTTACAGATAAAGAAACACAGGTTCAGAGAAGTTTGTTTACTTGCTGAGTAGTGGAGCCAGGAGTTTAATCCAAATCTGTCTGACTCCAAAGCCTGTGGTCTCCGTCCCTGTGGTGCAGTTGGAGTGGCAAGCTGGACTCATGTGAAAATGCATGCAAATGGGCAATGGGGACCAAGCTGGGGGGCCAGCCAAGGTGTGAGATGTGAGAACCAAGGTTCTGAAAGATCTTGCCTGGCTGGAAGAATGGAAGAAGCGGTACAATGAAATTTTATAGGGATAAATTGCCACTTAAGTACAAATCCGCTGCTTAAGTCCCGAGCAGAAGATAGGGGTTCCGTATACTCTGTGAGGGGACAGCTAGGCCCAGGGGTCTTGGGGACCTACGGAGTCCTGATGCAGCAGCACTAGGAAGTGGCCGTCTTCAGTGAGCGCAGGTGCAGGCTGGTGGGGATCCACTGAGGGCTACATGGACAGAGCAAGACCCTGAGGGATCTGGACGATTTGCCTCATGAGAAATGAGTCCATGACCTAGGGGTTTTCGTCTTGAAGTCCTGGAGGAGCTGTCTTCATGTGGCGGAGGAGTGGACTTACTTGGTCTAACTCGAGAGGAAATTCGGGGGCTCTTGACCCCCCAGTAACATTCCTTAGCTATTTCAGAACCATTTGGGCTGCCTGGTGGGCTGGACGGTATTGTCAGGTGGGCTTCTGTGACTGCAGATGTACAGGAGGGAGAGCAGAGATGGTTCCTGGAGAGGTGGAAGAGGACAGGGTTTAGGCGATTGCCTAAAGGGAAGAGCAAGCATTCTAGGGGAGGAAAGATACAGGCAAGGGAAGTTGCTTGAGTATGACTGATGGTGCTAATGGGGCAGGAGAAATACCCTTGCATAAGAGGGCCTGGATAGTGTATAACCCCAGGTGAGGACTCTCAAGGCAACATTATTTTCTTCCAGCATATTTGGTAAAGTGGCATTAATCTAATCTATGACATAAACCATGTCTTATTTGCAAAAGATAATTTCAGCATGATGAACCAAGTAGGCATCTCTTTTCTTAAGGTCAAAGTCAAACCTTGACCTCTTGGGAGTGTGTGAAAGTGCGCCCATACCCACTGAATTTTGCCACCTGCATCTTGCACCACATGTAAAGTTCTAAAGCCACGTGGTTGCAGGCTGGTCAGGCCTTTACCTGCAGTAGGGTGTGGCCACCTGCAGAGGCAGGAGGGCCCCACCCAGAACCAAGATGTTGCAGCTGATGGTACCACACATGCTCCAGGAGGGTGTGGAAGGATTTATTACATTCATATTTGAAGTCTCCCGGGAGGCAGGGCAGGCCTCTCAACCAAGTTTGGAAAGGCTGAGAGAGTGAGGAGGTGGGACTTGAAGTGAAGGGCGGGGTCAATATGAGAGTCCCCAGCCCTCTGGCAGGGGCTTGTGAGGTTTGAAACTCTTGCTGACATGAAAGGAGCCCAGATGTGGGACAGAAACAGCAAAAATGAAAACAGATTCCTCGTTACCGTCCATAGATAGGCCTTTCTGCACGGCCTCAGAGGGAGCTGGTGAGAAGAGTGTGTGCATGTGTGTTAGCTGCTCAGTTGTGTCCGACCCTTTGTGACCCCATGGACTGCAGCCCCCCAGGCTCCTCTGTCTGTGGGGTTTCCCAGGCAAGAATACTGGAGTGCCTTCCATTAAAAGCTCGTGTTCTGTGTCCGGGTTCCCTCCGATCCCACGTGGGCTGTGCTGACGTTGTGATTAAACCTTGTCCAGGCCTCGCTGCCGGTGCACAACCAGGTGTTACCCTCAATTGAGAGTGTGGATGGCTCGGACCCTCTGGCGACTCTGCAGAACCCCATGGCCAGACTGGAGGCCAAGGAGGAGGAGGACGAGGACGAGGACGAGGATTCCGAGGACGAGGAGGAGGAAGATGGTGAGGACACTGACCTGGACGACTGGGAACCTGACCCCCCTCGGCCCTTCGACCCACACGACTTGTGTAAGTGGAGCTGCTTCTCGGGCACAGGGTGGGCCCCTCTGCTAGGGCTCCCAGTGCAGACCCTGCTCGTCTCTCCGAAGGCGCCCTTTCCCGTCATCCTTGGGCAGCCGGGGAGGGAGGTGTTGGCTGCTGCTAGAGCTCCGATCGCATCCACGAGCGGCTGCCGGAGGAAGCTGGGCAGCCTGCTGGTGTCACAGGGGCTGGGGCTGGGTCAGGACCAAGCCTCAGCCTCTGATCTCAGAGCCCCAGCTGCCAGGCCATGATGGTGTCTAGTCCTGGCAGATCCGGCCATTCCTTCTTTCACATGTTTGGTGCTTCACCTCTCTTAGTACCAACCATAAAAAATGCCTACTGTAAAAGGACGCCTCTCACACCCTGGGCACCAGTGCTCTGCCCAACTCGAGCAATGCTCTCCATGGGCTTGTGAAGTTGGCAGCTTTCTAGAGGTCCTGCTCAGTTGTTGTAGGAATCAGGATTCAAATGCAGGTGGTCTGGTTGCTGGTGCCCACAGTCAGCCAACACTACTGCCTGTCTGTCCTGCCTACTTGGAGGGGCCTGCTTCCTTCCACCAAGCCTCCACCGCTGCCTACCAATGTCCCACATAGATGGCAAAGTCCTTATCTCCTCTTTCGAGTTACAGTGCCATGCAGAGCTTTGTGGTTTCACCATATCTCTCCCGGGACCCTCGGCATGGTGGTGGTGAGGCCATTTGCCTGGGGTCTGTGTTCATCTCCATACCCAAAAAAGAATTTCCTCGTTTTGTTTTTCTTTGAATTATTAAGTTTTCAAGGCAACTCCTTAGTCAAATACACATGAAGTCACTTTAATCTTCTAAATAGGAACACAAAGTAGCTCTCCATTATTGGAGAGTTGTAGAAATTGAAAATACTTGTTTCCTAAGCCAGGCCACCCCATAGCCAGTTGGGTGAGATGCGATTGGTTGACTAGATATGTTGAGAGTCAGAAGTCTGCTCTCCGTGGGGTACAGTCTCTTTCCTCTGTTCTGCTCCTGTTCACATTGCAGCCTGCTGGTTAGCTCCAGATGGGGGATTCTGGGAAAAAGTGGGTGAATGTGGACGCTGACTGCAAACCCATCATTCCCAGAATGAGCTGAACGTACATATCAGGGCTGGCCTCGTTGTGTCACTGGGTGAATGAAGGGTGGGATGCTAAATTTATTCACTTCAGCATTATCTTCACGCCATATGCACGGGAATCTCAAATTCAACAGCACTGTTTCTACAGCTCCCTTTGAGGAAAGTGACTATATTGTCAGTTTTTTTTTTAAAAAAAAAAACAAGTTGATACCTATAATTTACATACTATAAAGTTCACCTCATTTGTTTCATCTGATTTTGCAACATTTAAGCAACTAATAAGCACTTCTTTCCTCTTTCCAAACATTTTTATTTGATTTTTTAAACTTTTTAAAACTTTTTTTTAAGTTGAAGTGTAGTTGCTCGACGATACTGTGTTCGTTTTGCTGTACTCAGCCACGATGACTTGTAAATTTAGTGCCACTCTTCGAATGGACATCCGGTAGAGAAATAAGTCACAGCCTGCTTACTAGTTTTGGCAGGCCATAGGCTAATTCTGCCTGATTCTCCCAGTCTCTGGAGAGTCATGTGTTACAGTGGAATGGGTTGTGCAGTTGTAGGAGCTAATTGAATTTGGTCTTAGAAACTTAGATGTGGGGGTTCTCCAGGTTAGGACCCTTTCCCACGAGTCCTTCACCTAGAGGCTGTCCTTCTTGTGCAGGGTGCGAGGAGTGTAACAACGCACACTCCTCCGTGTGCCCGAAGCACGGCCCCCTGCACCCGATCCCCAACCGGCCGGTGCTGACGCGGGCACGGGCCAGCCTCCCGCTGGTGCTCTACATTGACAGATTCCTGGGCGGCGTGTTCTCCAAGAGGCGCATCCCCAAGCGCACCCAGTTCGGCCCCGTGGAGGGGCCGCTGGTCAGGGAATCGGAGCTGAAGGACTGTTACATCCACCTCAAGGTAATGTACACTTTGTCCCAGTCCCCTCCTGTCCTGATGACTGTAAGGGGCATGCATTTTCCCACCGAGCCTTTCAATTCAGTCTCATAGCAGTTGTTCACTGTGTTTCTCTTTCTATGCTTGACTGGTTTAAATGTAGACACTTTCTCTCTTACCAATAACGCGGACAGTATAGTTTCAGACCGCGGTGTGCTCAATCGCTTAGTCCTGTCTGACTCTTTGCAACCCCGTGGACTATAGCCCGCCAGGCTCCTCTGTCCATGAGATTTTCCAGGCAAGAATACTGGAGTAGGTTGCCATTGTCTTCTCCAGGCGATCTTCCCTACCCAGGACCGAACCTGCATCTCCTGCACTGGCAGCGGAGCCTTCCTGCTGAGCCACCAGGGAAGCCCTCAGACCCTGAAGCCTTATGTGAATAATTCTGAACTCTTGTCATTCTCAGGGGCTGGACTAGTCTTCGAGGGCTTCTAGGACCAAACACCACAGACCAGGGGCCTTAAACGATGTGTTTGCTTTGTCGCACCGCCGGAGGCTGGAAGTCCAAGGCCAGGGTGCAGGCAGGCTTGGCTTGGGCCGTGGCCCTTGGCTTGCAGGTGGCTGCCTCGGCACCAGGCGGCCCCTGTGTGCTGGTGCCTCTGGTGCTTCTCTGTGTGTCCTGATCTCCCTGTCCTGTAAGGACAGGACCTGCTCTGAGGACTTCATCACCTCTTCCAAAGCTTTGCTTCCAAATGCAGTCACAGTCTGAGCTGCTAGGGGCTGGAACTTCAATGTATGAATTATGGGGGAAACCAATTCAGCCTATAATAGAGGCTTGGCAGCTTTTTTTTTTTTTTGAATATTAACTTTGACTAGAATACAAAGAGGATTACGTCAACTCATGTCATCTGTTGGGCTTCCCTAGTGGCTCAGTGGTAAAGAATCCTCCTGCCAACGCAGAAGACATAGGTTCCATCTCTGGGTTGGGCAGATCCCCCTGGAGAAGGAAATGACAACCCACTCCAGTGTTCTTGCCTAGGACATCCCATGGACAGAGGCGGGCTACAGTCCATGGGGTGGCAAAGAGTCATACAACTTAGTGACTAAACAACACCAAAGTCATCTGTGAAGTGCTCGTAATGTTTTTAGGAAAACCTCTTCTTCAGTCTTTGAAACAGGTCTATCCTGTTGAATCTTCTGCTGAAGAAGAGTTCACAGAATGTTCAAGTATGTGTATACTGATGTCTGTTCCTCACGTTTGATGCTTCTGCTTTGATTGAAAGCCTCTCCTGTCTGCTTTTTGAGAGCCAGTCTGGAGAACCGGGAAAGAGCAATGGGAGGAGAGAATATATGGGGTGTGTTTTTGAGAAATCAGCAGCTGTCATGGGGAGATTTTCTTGGTGAGAGCTCAAGACGTCCAAGAAAGAATATCACTTTGTAGAGAGAACGATCTGTCACCAGCCTCCACGTTATAAATGAATGCAGTTGAAACCCCAAAGGAAGCCACTTACAGTGAACTGGAGTGTATTTTGCTTGCACTTTCTGGCTTATCAATAGCATTTTTGATGTGTTAGTTAATGATGAAATGGCAACCAAAGCTGTACAGTCAGTGTGCTGACTTAGATTTTACTAGGTAATCCTGTGAGTGGGTTGTTAAAAAGCGTCTTTTCCCTTTTTCATTTGGTAAGACGCAATTCCAGTATCTTTCCAGATACAAAGGGGAGAACCAGTGTATCTGGTTAATTTAAAGAACAGTATTTCGCATGTTGTTACACACTGTCTATGATGTTAGAGGTTCTGTGTGTATGTGTCTTTTCACTTTCACTCTGGTTGCAGGTTTCTCTTGATAAAGGGGACAGAAAGGACAGGGATTTGCACGAGGACCTGTGGTTTGAGTTGTCGGACGAGACCCTCTGTAACTGGATGATGTTCGTACGTCCGGCCCAGAACCACCTGGAGCAGAACCTGGTGGCGTACCAGTATGGCCACCACGTGTACTACACGACAATCAAGAACGTGGAGCCCAAGCAGGAGCTCAAGGTACACCACGCTTCTAAGTTTTATTTATGTATTTGGCCACACTGGGTCTTCTCTGCTGTGAGAGGGCTTCTTCTAGTTGCAGAACAGGGGCTCTAGGGTTTACAGGCTTTGTTGTGGTGTTTGGGCCTAGTTGCCCTGAGACATGTGAAATCTTCCCAGACCAGGGGTCAAACCCGTGTCTGCTGCCTTGGCAGGCAGATTCTTAACCACTGGACCACAAGGAAAGTCCCTGTACACTTGTCATAATCCTACAAATAGAATAAGAAGTGTATGACTTTGGGGTCTACCAAAGGCCTTCATAAAGGTATTAGGCCCAGGGGGTGAGAAATTAGGAAGTAGTTATTTTGGGGGTACAGACAGGTCTGTTGATTAAAGATGGAGTTACTTGACTTCATTTTGGGCTTCCCTGGTGTCTTAGTGGTAAAGAATCTGCCTGGCAATGCAGGAGACCTGGGTTTGATCCCTGGGTTGGGAAGATCACCTGGAGAAGGACATGGCAACCCATTCCAGTATTGTTGCCTAGGAAATTCCATGGACAGAGCCTGGTGGGCTACAGTCCATGGGTGGCAAAGAGTTGGACACGACCGAGCACGCACGCGTGCACACACACAACCTTTAGTTTTCAAGTCTGAGCAACTGGGTGGAAGGTGGGGTGTTTGTTGAGATGAGAAAGGTAGGTGAGGAGGGAAGTGTTTAGAAGTCAGTTCTGGACCGGCTCCATCAGGCAGGTGGTAGAATGTAGGTAGATGGAAAAAGAGGGAGGGTCTTGGATAGACATGGTAACTTGAGAGTTATTAGCACAGAGTTGGCTGCAAACAGATGTGGTTGCCTTAGGGAGAAATGAGAAGGCCCTGGACATGGACTAAGCTTCCAGAAGCAGCACTATTCAGGAGTGGTGGAGGGGAGGGTGAGCCAGACAGGAAGCAGAAGCAACCTCCCAGGGTGGGATAGAGGCAGAGACTCAGGAGGGCAGAGTGGCTCTGGTTAACCCCAGCAGTGTGAGGGGGGAGCCACTGTGACCACAGCTACGTGGAAACCTGTGTTTAAACAGATTAAAAATCAGAAGAGGCCCTGTTTCATTAGATCAAGAGACCACTAATGCTATCTCTTGTGAAGTTGTAATAACAAAAGCAGTTTTTAAAAAAGGATAAAGAAAACACTTAAAATGGATAACCAACAAGGACTTACTGTATAGCACATGGAAAAAAAAAAGAATCCCACACAGTGTGTCTCGCCGTGTGAACTTCCTGACTGACCACCTGTGCCAACGGGGTCACCTCCGGGTGTGGCTTCTTTTGTTAGTTTGTTGGTTTGCTGGTTGGCTGTGGGAACCTGGGTTGCCTTCTGTGAGCAGGAGGGGGAACTGAAGCCCGTGAAGTGCATCCTGTGATGCCCTTCGTCCCTGATGACGTGCTTGGTTCTTGTAGGTCTGGTATGCTGCTTCCTATGCCGAATTTGTGAACCGGAAAATCCATGACATTTCTGAGGAAGAGCGGAAAGGTACTTGGATTTTTTTTTTTTAATTTCATGTATTGATTGTAAATTGCATATATTACTTACATCTTTGGTGGCGGTTTAGTCACTAGGTCACGTCCCACTCTTGCAACCCCATGGACTGTAGCCCTCCAGGCTCCTCTGTCCACAGGATTTCCCAGGCAAGAACATTGGAGTAGGTCGCCATTTCCTTCTTCAGGGGATCTTCCCAACCCTGGAATTGAACCCATATCTCCTGCCTTACAGGTGGATTCTTAGAACTAAACATCCTTGTGTAATTCTAGGGTCAAATAACAATGACATATTTACATTTCTTTCATGGGCTGTAGAAAATAGTATTTAATATAATGAAAAGTCCAAATATTAAATTAGAACCTAGATCAGAGGGTGATTTTTATCTTGATGTAATCGTCTCTGAACATAGCAAGGCAGGGATTGTCTTTGTTGTGAAAGTAAATGTCGCTGAAGTACAGTCTACATCCAGAAAAGTACAAAGTCATAAATAACAGCCTGATGAATTTTCGCAGCATGAGGATACCTGGGGACCCAGGTCAAGAGTGGGCCACAGCCCCAGGAGTCCCCAGCACCTTCTAATTCCTCTTCACTCCCAAGTATAACCATCTCCCAGCTTCAACACCACAGATACTATCTGCTTGTTACTGAACTGTGTATACATGGAATTATGTGACACGTACACTTCTGGTGTGTGAGAATCTTTTGTTTGTGAGACTTTTCCATACTCAAGTCGCTCATTTTCTTTGTCACTTTGTTTTCTATTGTGTGAACTTGTTGTTCAGTCGCTAAGTTGTGTCTGATTCTTGGTGACCCCATGGACGGCAGCACGCCAGGCTTCCCTGTCCTCCACTCTCTGCCGGAGTTTGCTCAAACTCATTTCCATCGAGTTGGTGATGCTATCCAACCATCTCATCCTCTGTCGTCCCCTTTTCCTCCCACCTTCAATCTTTCCCAGCATCAGGGTCTTTTCCAATGAGTCAGCTCTTTGCATCCGGTGGCCAAAGTACTGAATGTACTGCAATTCATTTATCTATTTTCAGCACAGAAGCTTGGGTTGAACTATGCAATTCTGACATTGACTAGTTGGAGTTAGGTCACATCACAGGTCAAAGGCAGAGTCCTCCTTTAGACTCTTTCTACTTTAGGCACCATCCTCAAGCGAGGGGGATCCCATGCCCCCTGCACTTCTGAGCAACTAGACTAGTAGCGTTTAGGGAGTTTCCACTACCCTCTTAGGTCTAATAATTGCCTAGAATGGTGCACAGAGGTCAGAAAAGTGCTAGGCTTAGAATTGTCATTTTATCATAAAGCACACATGTCAGGACCAGCCAAATGAAGAGACGCTTAGGGCAAAGTTTGGGAGGGTCCCAGATGAGAAGCGCCTGTGTCACAGCCCCGGAGGCTGAATGTGTCATCACCAGCGTGGGAGGCTCACCTGAGCTTCTGTGTCCAGAGTTCTTGTTGAGGCATCATCACAGTGGTGTGATCAGTTGGATCCTTGGCCCATGACTGGATCTCCTCTCCAGCCCCTGCTCCGCTCCCTGGCTATACCCTCTCATTCAAAGCCACAGCCCTGTTTTCAGGTGGTTGATTTTTCCAGGCTCAGCCATCCCCATCTGGGCCCTCTCATTAGCATAAACTCAGGTATGGTCACAAATCACCAGGAGTGACAAAGACGTGCCATTTACTTGGGAAATTCCAAAAGTTGTGAGGCTATTTCCTAGGGGACAAAGGTCAGTCATAGTCTTGTTCGACAAAATCATTTCCGGTGTTCAGTGTCTGGCCGATGTGAAGGTACCACTGTGAACCTTCTGACATGTCCTTTACTGAACATATGTACATATTTCTGTTGGGCGCACATTTAGGGGTAGAATTGCTGGGTCATAGGGTACGGCTTTAACCCGTGCTTGTGAACCTTTTGCTAAAGTGATGATATTGAGCATTCACCTTCCAGTTATTTGTGTTTTGCACTGTACCCTCTGATGATGAAGCTTGGATCTGAATTACTGGGTTGTCTGCATACACATTCCCATTGTAGCACACCTTGTCTTCCCAGTGGGGTAAGGTTGTGTGTGTGCTGGGGGTGGGCAAGGGTGGCACACGGTGGTAGTTCTTTTGATGTCTTACGTGAATATATCAGAAAACCAGATCCCCAAAACTACTTTCTGTCGATCTTGAGCCTTTGCTTTTATAACAAAACAACAGACCCTGGGTATCTATGAGCCCTGGGCTACGGTGAGGTGAGAGTGGTGGGGGTGCCAGGCATTTGAGTTTTATTGGGGCCGATTGGTCACCGGCCTCCATGGTCTCTCTCCTGTGGCTGCAGTTCTTCGAGAGCAAGAGAAGAATTGGCCCTGCTATGAATGCAACCGCCGATTTATAAGCTCTGAACAGCTACAGCAGCATCTCAATTCTCACGATGAGAAACTGGATGTGTTCAGCAGGTATAATGAGGGGGAAGGTTTCACAAACTTAGTGTTTAAAGTTCTAGAGTCATTTCTGTATCATCTATGAATGTATGAGGGTGTGTGTGTGTCTGTCTGTATGCACATGGGTGGGTGTGTAGACAGATAACCAGTTAGGCTGCTGAAGGACATTTCTTATGCATCATTTCCTTTCTTCCCCCTGGTCCTCATCACAACTTGTGTCTTTTCCAGAATAATGCATACCCAGCAATAGGAAATCTTTCCACCTTAGTAAACATTTCCCTGAACAAGCATAATCAATACCCAACAATAGGAGATCTTTCCACCTTAGTAAACATCTCCCCTAACTAGAGATTCTGAAACAGGAATTCTTGAGATAGCATACACCTTTGAAATAACCTACACCTCTGATTTTCAAACTCTTCAAAGGTAAGATTGCTTCATCAAACTAACTCCTTTGTTTAATTCCTATATTAAAAAGAGAAAAAGGGGTAAATGAAGGAGAATTCCACAGGATGGGGTGGGGAGCAGCTGGATCACATAGGCCTGATGGTAGTGATAGGAGATTTGAATTTCATTCTATGTGTGATAAGAAGTCCTCAGAGGCTGCTGAGCAAGGGATATTATGATGTCAATTATATTTCTAAACATCACTATGCGTGCATGCTCAGTCTCTTCAGTGTATCTGACTCTTTGTGACCCCATGGACTGTAGCCCCCCAGGCTCCTCTGTCCATGGGATTTTCCAGGCAAGAATACTGGAGTGGGTTGTCATTCCCTTCTCCAGGGAATCTTCCTGACCCGGGGATCAAACCTGCGTCTCCTGCATTGGCGGGTGGATTCTTTACTACTAGCACCACCTGGGAAGCCCAAACATCACTGTGGATAAAAGTGAAAACAGCACTTAGGTCATACTGTAGTAAGAGGGAAGAAGGGAGTCTGGTTAGAAACTATTTCAACAGTTTGGATGAAAAATGAGAGTGGTTTGGATTGGGGTAGTTTCAGTGGGACAGACGCAGGCTTGCCAGCGTCTATAGAGTTTGAGAAGAGAAAAGGTGGTGTGAAATGGCCTTTAGGAGTGTGGGAGAGTAAATGCTCCAGGGGAGTTAGTGTGATTGCCTGCAGCAGCCAGGGCTCACTGGGGCTCTCGCGAGTCAAGGGCACTGCTAAAGTGATGATATTGAGCATTCACCTTCCAGTTATTTGTGTTTTGCACTGTACCCTCTGATGATGAAGCTTGGATCTGAATTACTGGGTTGTCTGCATACACATTCCCATTGTAGCACACCTTGTCTTCCCAGTGGGGTAAGGTTGTGTGTGTGCTGGGGGTGGGCAAGGGTGGCACACGGTGGTAGTTCTTTTGATGTCTCACGTGAATATATCAGAAAACCAGATCCCCAAAACTACTTTCTGTCGATCTTGAGCCTTTGCTTTTATAACAAAACAACAGACCCTGGGTATCTATGAGCCCTGGGCTACGGTGAGGTGAGAGTGGTGGGGGTGCCAGGCATTTGAGTTTTATTGGGGCCGATTGGTCACCGGCCTCCATGGTCTCTCTCCTGTGGCTGCAGTTCTTCGAGAGCAAGAGAAGAATTGGCCCTGCTATGAATGCAACCGCCGATTTATAAGCTCTGAACAGCTACAGCAGCATCTCAATTCTCACGATGAGAAACTGGATGTGTTCAGCAGGTATAATGAGGGGGAAGGTTTCACAAACTTAGTGTTTAAAGTTCTAGAGTCATTTCTGTATCATCTATGAATGTATGAGGGTGTGTGTGTGTCTGTCTGTATGCACATGGGTGGGTGTGTAGACAGATAACCAGTTAGGCTGCTGAAGGACATTTCTTATGCATCATTTCCTTTCTTCCCCCTGGTCCTCATCACAACTTGTGTCTTTTCCAGAATAATGCATACCCAGCAATAGGAAATCTTTCCACCTTAGTAAACATTTCCCTGAACAAGCATAATCAATACCCAACAATAGGAGATCTTTCCACCTTAGTAAACATCTCCCCTAACTAGAGATTCTGAAACAGGAATTCTTGAGATAGCATACACCTTTGAAATAACCTACACCTCTGATTTTCAAACTCTTCAAAGGTAAGATTGCTTCATCAAACTAACTCCTTTGTTTAATTCCTATATTAAAAAGAGAAAAAGGGGTAAATGAAGGAGAATTCCACAGGATGGGGTGGGGAGCAGCTGGATCACATAGGCCTGATGGTAGTGATAGGAGATTTGAATTTCATTCAATGTGTGATAAGAAGTCCTCAGAGGCTGCTGAGCAAGGGATATTATGATGTCAATTATATTTCTAAACATCACTATGCGTGCATGCTCAGTCTCTTCAGTGTATCTGACTCTTTGTGACCCCATGGACTGTAGCCCCCCAGGCTCCTCTGTCCATGGGATTTTCCAGGCAAGAATACTGGAGTGGGTTGTCATTCCCTTCTCCAGGGAATCTTCCTGACCCGGGGATCAAACCTGCGTCTCCTGCATTGGCGGGTGGATTCTTTACTACTAGCACCACCTGGGAAGCCCAAACATCACTGTGGATAAAAGTGAAAACAGCACTTAGGTCATACTGTAGTAAGAGGGAAGAAGGGAGTCTGGTTAGAAACTATTTCAACAGTTTGGATGAAAAATGAGAGTGGTTTGGATTGGGGTAGTTTCAGTGGGACAGACGCAGGCTTGCCAGCGTCTATAGAGTTTGAGAAGAGAAAAGGTGGTGTGAAATGGCCTTTAGGAGTGTGGGAGAGTAAATGCTCCAGGGGAGTTAGTGTGATTGCCTGCAGCAGCCAGGGCTCACTGGGGCTCTCGCGAGTCAAGGGCACTTCTTCACCCAGTGTCTCTCCCTGCGCGGGTGTCTGTGGAGGGAGGGCGCCGAGTGGGTTTCACCAAGCGCCTGCAATGCAGTGAGAGTGGCAAAGCAGCAGGGCGGGGGGAGAGCGTGTGCACGGGAGTGAGTCCAGCGATGGGCTTTGGAGGTGATGAGTGGAAGAAGGGAGGGAAAATGTGAAGGGAATACAAGACTGCTGACAGGCTGCAGGACTGGAGATGCTGGGAGGGGGCAGGATCTGGGAGTTCAGGTGCCCGAGGGGCGGTTGGGAAAGTTAGGACACGGTGTTGGCATGGACAAGGCATGGCGTCAGGGTCCTGGGGTGCTGCAGCTACCGAGGACGACAAGGGCAAGGTGTGACCTCAGAAGCAAACGGCTGAGGTGCATGGAGGGCACAGCGAGCATTCTGTTCTGCACTTCCTCCAGGGCATCCCAAACACGCCAGCGTGGCTCTGTTATAACACCTTTTATACCCTCTTGTGAGTTTTGCTTTATACGCCTGCTGCTTCTGCTGGACTTCTGAGGGTAAGAACTGTTGGGTATAACTTCCCATCTTTTAGTGCTGAGCACCAGGCAGGGCACACTGCAGATAAAATGTTCATTAGCCAACTGCTAAAAGAAATTTGAGACAATTAGGCAAATCTGAACTTTGACTAGATTTAATAAACATTGAGCAACTATCAGTAGCGATAATGGTATCGTGGAGATATGTATTATATATATATTTATATATCTTTATGTTTTAGATATATGTACTTAAATATTTATGAATATGAATGAGATGAAATGATGTCTGGGATTTATTTCAAAATACTCTAATGGGTATGTGTGTGGGAGAAGTGGTAAGGATTCAGATAGAATGAAACTGGTCATGAGCTGATAAGTATTGAAATGAGGTAGTGAGTACACTGGGCTTGTATTTGCCATATTTGCTGAGGTTCAGAATTTCTCATAAAAAAGGATCTTTTAAAAGTCCTTGGAAAAAAATCTATATTTTTAATTAAATTGTTAAGTACATGAGTGGAAGAATAAAGCACAGTCTGATTGATTTTAAACACATCTTGCACGCATGTCTTCTAAAGGAGATTTTAGTGACATACTTTTCTGAATCCCTTTGATTAAGGAACGTTTGTATGTTAGAAACCTTTCAAAGGGGATAAAATTCATTTGGCGTTTATTGGATGTATTATTGAACCACTGAATTAGAAATTCGTTCTGGCCTCCCAGAAGATTATAGTAAAGCAAGAACATATCTTTAACTCTAGCCAGATCCCATGGAAGGAATATGAGGTGAGCAAGGGGCAAGACCTGAATCTTGTCTCTAGAACACAAACCAGGGTCGGTGTGTTCTGTCCTGTCTGCGTTGCTCACATGACTGCAGAGATGTGTTTGAGCTTTCAGAATGTCCAGTGGCAAAATGGTGTCAGTACTTTGAATTTTTAAAGCTCCCTTTATTCTGAGTAATTTAAGATGTCTCTTTGAGCTATATAGACAGGGAAAGATGAGAAACTGAGATAGCGTGTATTGGCAAAATGATCATCTACATTAGAAAAAAGAATCAGGAAAAGAAATAAAGTGAGTGGAAATCAAGATTTGGAGTTACTCTGGATCATTTAGGGAAATATTTGTTGTGGAGTATTATGTAACTGTGACTATTTATCACCCGATCTCTTGTCCCCAGAGCAAGAGGCAGAGGAAGGGGCCGAGGCAAGAGGCGGTTTGGCCCTGGTCGAAGGCCGGGACGTCCTCCCAAATTTATCCGCTTGGAGATAACCAGTGAAAATGGGGAAAAGTGTGACGATGGGACACAGGTAAGGGGGGAGGGGAAAACAGGAACTCTTGTTAGACGCCTGCTCAGAGAACTTAGAACTGTCACTGGACTCAAACACAATGCCTTTCAGAGGCTGGCAGTCCTGACTGTTGGCACTGCGCTGCTGTTAATTAAAGTCTGATCAGACAAAGACTCAAAAGAGCGTATTTTTAAATGTTACTTACAACAGAAGGCCAACTTTGCAGGCCTAAAGATTTGGAACTGTCCAGAGATATTATGGGGGCCTCTGTTTAATTAGTTCAGACAACTGAAATTATGATATTCCAGAAGAGTCCTGCCTTCTTTTTTCCTCATAAAGTGATCTGGAATATGTCATGGTTTTTACATCCTGTGAATAGTTACCTAATTCAGGAGGAAAATCATCTTTTCTGAGCATTATGAGGCTAATCATTTAAAACATAAAGCAGCAGTTCTTAAGTCCTTGCATGGACGTCTGTCTAGTCAGGGAAATAACTCCTGGTTCTTGTGATTTTAGGACCTGTTGCATTTTTCCACCAAGGAGCAGTTCGATGAGGCTGAAGCTGCGACTCCTAACGGGCTGGACCAACCAGAGCAGCCCACCCTCCCGCTCCCTCAGCTGCCCCCGGAAGCCCCATCTTCTCTGGAGCAGGAGCCGGACACGCATGAGCTGCACCTGCAGCCCCAGCATGAGGAGAGCGTGCTGCCCGCCCAGAGCACCCTGACGGCCGACGACATGCGCCGTGCCAAGCGCATCCGGGTAGGCGGGACGCCCAGCTCCCCCTTCCCCCACCCGCTCCGCCCACCGCACGGGCGCCGACTCCCCTGCAGGCGGCCAGCTCTGTGGGTGCCATGCTGCTCACCATCCGCTGCTCAAACCCTTGTTTGTCTTGGAAGAAAGTGTGAACTGTTTCTCAGGGCCTCCGTGTCCCATGGCAGGCTGGCATGGCTGGCCCTAGATTCCATCAATTTAGCAGTGACATGGAAGCCTGGCTCTTGGCAACATCCAGACTAGTGTGGTTAGAGTAGGATAGGGCCCTGGATCCTAAAACTCGCAGACTGGAAATGGAGAAATAAGTACACTGAGCTGTAATAGTTATTTACATTGAAGCCAGGCTAATCTGTGCCTGAGCACAGCTCTCAAGTCAATTTGGGGTTTTGAATTTGGTTGTCGACAGTTTCCAATGGGAGACTGGCAAATGCCCTGTCTTGTCAATGCACAGGGACCTGAGTCCAAGCAGATGTGGCAGGTGCGGCCCAGACACGGGGACAGCGCGGAGCTAAGCTCCAGGTGTGGGGGTAGGGCAGTGTCTTCTCTCCTGTGTAACCCGCATTGTGACTTCAGACCGTGTGGCTGCAGGGCCTCCATCAGTGGCTGCCTGGCCAGGGGTATTTCGTCGGTATTTTATAATAGCGTTGAGTGTGCATTTGGACCTGCGGGAGACACAGGTGGAAAGCCGTGTGGTTTTGCGGGCACAATGCCTGTGTGGACAATTGGCATCCAGAAAACAATGACTTAAATCCATGTTTGTGGCAGCAAGCTGTTTAAAGACATTTCTTAGTCCTTTATATGTGGATGAAAGAGACTTTTTGTGTATCTTCCCAGGCTTTGCAGTTTCTAGATGAACACTCATTTCCGCTTATGTTTCTTTCAGTCTTATTTGCCTATAGGCTAGAAGACACAGACAAAACTTGAACAATAGTCTTGTCTGAGCCTTTATGTAAAAATACCTTTAAACATTTGTTCTGTATGGCATCGCGAACGGGGTTCTGAGCAGTCAGGCTGAATAGCCTTTATGAGGGTCCTGAAATGGAAACCTGTGAACCTTATAGCTCCATGAATATTATTTCAAAAGCAAACGTAAGCATACAGAAATACAGACCAGAACAGCAAAGGGCTATGAATACTTCCTACCCATGCTACACGATTCCCAGTCTGCTCTCCTCTCTCTCTTGCACAACTGCTGTCTTCTCGCTTTGGCCATTCTGATTTCTTACTAGGTCCAGAGACTTGCTTCCTAGATTTAATTTTCTGAAGGCAAAAATTAAAGCCCGCATGTGTTGTGAGGCGTGGATGTGCAAGCATAGTGCGGCTGTGGTTGTACGTGTGTTCTGGAATGCACTGGGTCACTGGTTTCGGAACAAGTTTCCTTGTATCAAAGCAAAGCCCACATGCATGTGACTTTTGGCAGTCAGTCTTCGGTGAGCTAGTTTTGTTTTTTTACCTGCTCACACATTTTAAGAAGCAGGGCTATGTATTTTTTCATCTCTTCTATCCAGATTGGTAATGACCCACTGAAGGGAAGCCTTCCAACCCCATTGGTAATGTAACTATTTTTCTCTCCTCTAATGCTGCCTGCTCAGTTGGAGCTGCAGGTACGTCTGTTTCCTGTGTTTCACTCACATAACAGAATGCTATTTAAGTGTCTGCCTGACCTACTGTTCTTTGCACCCCATACCTACTAAATCCTAGTGGAAACTGCAGTTTGATTGCTACAGTCAATGCAAATTAGTTAACGAATAATGCTAATTTATTATTAATTTATTAAGGATCAATGAATAAACTGTGGGCTGCAGTGTGCTCATATGTGAAATGAAGGGTAGGACTAAGTAATCTCCAAGGTCCCTTCCAGCTCTGAGACAGCTGAGAGTTCTGAAATGCCTTCTGAAATGACACCGAGTTCTGACTGGATGTCCAGTACTTTCGAGGTGCATAGGAGAATTTTCACTGGAGTTCTGTCTGCTGGGATCTTCCAGTCTAATTAGTGACATAATGCTGATGTAAGCTGGGTCACAGTTCAGGATCACATTTAAAGATGCGTGCATACATGCATGGTCAGTCATTCAGTCCTGTCCAACTCTTTGCAACCCTATGGACGGCAGCCTGCCAGGCTCCCCTGTCCATGGGATTTCCCAAGCAAGAATACTGAAGTTGGTTGCCATGCTTTCCTCCAGGGGATCTTCCTGACCAAGGGAAAGGTAGAGCCCATAATTACTAGAGAAGTTTGGAAGAGTGAAAAGTTTAAAGAAAGCTGGATTCAGGGAATAATTCGTAGAAGTGAGAGTTAAACTGGTCCTTGAAAGACAGACAGGAAGAAGGGAGACCGTTTCAGAGGTGGGCAGCCATAACTTCAAAGGCCAAGACCCAGGAATGTGCTTGATGTGGTTATGGGCACTGCACACGTTGGTCTGACCCGGGCACGGGTGCCCGCTGGAGGAGAGTGGAGAGTGAGATGCTGGGCAGGACTAGCCCAACAGAGGTTTTGAAAACCAGGCACAAAACAGACCAGAGGAAAGTTGTTGTTGTTGTTGTTTTTTAAAGGCAAACAAACATGATTGATTTCCTTTTCATGTCAGGGTCAAAATAATAGAAAATTGGTCAGTAATTTAGGTTCCTTTCGCTATTCATATCAGACTTTAGAAACATTTTATGTGTTTTGTCTGCACAGAATCTGTTATCTCAGGACTCACTTCAATGTGAGTAGAATCCCTCCTCACAGGTTTTAGCATCTCTACCATCTTGGCAACTTGTGTTCCATCCAGTACAGAGTTGTTGGCCAACGGCAACTCTGGGATTCATCTTTGCTGCCTCTGCCCTTTCTCATTATAGGTTCTAGAAAAATGTACCAATCACAGCTCTGCAGTGCAGGAGATACAGTAGAGATGGCCTCCAAGTTGGGAGAGGGAACGGGCAGTTTCAGCACTTCCATTGCCTTGTAATGAAGGGGCCCCAGCAGGATTATTTTATCACAGATGCAGTCTGGTTCCTGTATGTAGACAGCATCCAGGGCTCCTTGGAAATCACAAAGATGGTCAAGACAGGGTTTGTCCACAGAGCTAAGAAAGTGGAGCTGCTGCTGGGTTTAGATCCAGTGTCTGAGGACACTCACACTAAACAGAGATGACAGGAGACATATAAGCATAATGAACCAAAATAAAAGTGCGATCCAGATTTGGCGCCTAAGGGGAAGTGAAACCCCTGAGGGACCAAGATCAGTTGCTGTGCACTGTCTGCCCTTGGAAACATGGCTGAATCTGGGTAAAGGAAAGGATGATTAGATTTCCTGAGCACCCTGTACCTTGACCTTCTAAACCTCATGATAGCATTTGTTCATTTGGAATATTTAAAGTCTGGAAAGTAGCCAGAATAGTGAGAGCTTTTATGTAAAATAAGTATCTTCCCCCCCCACCACCAAAAAAAAAATGTATCTTTCCAGATAGAGTAGAGAGATTAGGTGACTGCTAAGCTGTATAATGAAGTGAAAGAGAGCTCTCTGGCTGATTTCAGAAAGATTTTTTGTTTACAACCTCTTCAGATGCTGCAGAAAAGATCTGGAAATCATTCTTTTAGATTTTTCACATGAGATACATTTCATTAATTCACAAACTTTTATTGACACTTTCTATGAACTCATTTTAAGAGATCTAGATTCAAAGGAGAATAAAATATGGTGCAACCCCAATGAGCTTGGGAAGATGACAGAATTGCTAAATATTTACTCAAGATAAATGAGTAGGTGAAATATCTCTTCCAGCCTTTTTAGAGAAGCCTTGAGAACGATGTTGCCTGTTACATAAGAGCTATGTTCAAAATTCTTAACGGTAATAATAAATTTAAAAATTGACAATTATTTTGCTTTCCCCCTAAGAGATTATTTCACAATAAATTTAAAAGTTTCTACTTATAAGTAATTTGAAATTTAAGAGTTTCAACATTGTTCATTTCAGCCTTTTTAGAGAAGCCTTGAGAACGATGTTGCCTGTTACATAAGAGCTATGTTCAAAATTCTTAACAGTAATAATAAATTTAAAAATTGACAATTATTTTGCTTTCCCCCTAAGAGATTATTTCACAATAAATTTAAAAGTTTCTACTTATAAGTAATTTGAAATTTAAGAGTTTCAACATTGTTCATTATACTGTTTTCCACTGCACAAATAATGCATTAAGATCTCCGTTAATCCTTTAATTATTATTCTCTTATAGTTACCCAAGCATGAAAGTGAAAGTGTTAATCATTCAGTTGTATCCGCCTCTTTGAGACTCCATGGACTGTAGCCCGCCAGGCTCTTCTCTCCATGGGATTTCCCAGGCAAGAGTACTGGAGTGGGTAGCCATTCTTTTCTTCAGGGAATCTTCCCAACCCAGGGGCCAAACCCATGTCTCTTGCATTGCATGTGAATCCTGCAATATGAGCCATAAGCATACCCATTCACAGATATATTTTTTGAGAAATTATTTTCTTCCCTCATAGTTGTCTAGAGCTTTCCTCCCGGTGTTTTGAGGAATTTATGAATGAATCTTCATTATAGTAGAACTGAAACACTGAATCTGTATTCTCTGTGTGAAAGATGAGTCTGTTGATTTGCTGTCAGTAGAGAGGGGAGTTGTTTTCCCAGTGGTGGTGATGAATTTGTACTAAGTATCCGTATTCTCTCACTTGGATTCCTTATAACAATTGCATGAATTCACAAGATGGCTAATCAGCATTAGACGTGCAATCTTTAACTGAGAAAAAATAAAAAGAGCAGAATTGACTGGTCTAGACAGGGAACAAAGCAATAAGTTTAACCCAGTTAGCGAGGAATTCTAGCCAGTGGCACTAACTAGCTACACTGAAGAGCGTTTCTTAAGTAGGAGATAATTAAGGCACATATTCCATTTAGGATGCGTGCTTATATGTCTTGTCTCAGCAGCAAACACGTCCGTGTAAATCTGTATCTTTGTTCTCCTTCCGTTCTTTTTCATAAATTGATATGCAATTCAGGTACTATAAAATTCACTCTTTTGTAGTGTTTTTAGAATACTCCCAAAGTGGTACAACCATCACTGCTAGTCCTAGAACATTTTCATCATCCTCAAAAGAAATCCCATGTCCACTGCCTCCTTCCTCCAGCCTCTGCTACGCTTCAGTTCTTTTTATTATCTTTCGTTTTGCTAAATGTCTTAATCAAGCTTCAAATTCTTTGGCTCAAGGACTTCAACAAGTAACATTTGGCTGACTTGCTCCCACCTCATCGTGCGTGTGTCACTCACCCCAAGTCATTTCTTCCAAATCTTCAATTTTTATTCTACTTGACCCAGGGATTTTTTTCTACTGTACAACTCTTACTTTTTGAACGTGACCTAGATCCTTTCAGAAGAAAGCACACACACATAGGCATAAAACAAAACACAAAGTCTGTCTTTTCAAGATGAACTTCTTTGAAGATGGCTTCATTTTTGTGGTCTCTACCAGAAAAAAAAATCTTCTTTCAACAGGGTATCCTAGTTTTAATTTCTATGGAAAGTCTGTGATTGCTGAGATCGTCCTCTCTTCCTATAAATGTGTGAGCTGCTTGCACATGTGGCCTACTCACTAAGTAATCGCATTTGTGTGTGTGTCTTTCAGAATGCAGCTCTGCAGCATCTGTTTATTCGGAAGTCTTTCCGGCCTTTTAAATGCTTGCAGTGCGGGAAGGCCTTCCGCGAGAAGGACAAACTGGACCAACACTTGCGCTTCCATGGGCGGGAGGGGAACTGCCCATTGACCTGTGACCTCTGTAACAAGGGCTTCATCAGCAGTGCATCTTTGGAGAGCCACATGAAGCTCCACTCGGACCAGAAGACTTACTCTTGCATTTTTTGCCCAGAATCCTTTGACCGCCTTGATTTGTTGAAAGACCACGTGGCCATTCATATCAATGATGGCTACTTCAGTTGCCCAACTTGTAAGAAACGGTTCCCAGATTTTATCCAGGTGAGTACCAACTGCCGAGATGCCCGAGTGCTGCCGTCTTTAGGGAAGAAAAACAGCGGTTTTTGGAAAATTGAGATGGCCCATTATCTGTATCTTTCATCCCCCTTCTTGACAGCAACTTCATAGTTGGAGAATGATGTCTCTTCAAACTGCTTTTGACAAGCAGAAAATGATTGTGACTCTTAATTGTCGAAATAAGACATTGGCATTTAAACATTTAAGTTATGTTATAGGAAATACACAGTCAGATCTGGTTATTATTTTTTAAAAAGTCTTTCTTCATCCCTGCCAATACTCACTACTTATAAAATACGTAGCACTGGTAGAAGACAGACTCCCATTTCCTGCCTGGAAACATTTCCCCCCATCACTGTGGCTTCCTGTCTTAGGCTACCACAGTGGTGCATTATAGAAGGAAATGAAAGAGTAAGTTGGTATATAACATACTGATTTTGGGGGGGGACCTTATTGCACAGCATGTGGGATCTTAGCTCCCAATCCAGGATCAAACCTGTGCCCCCTGCTTTTGAAGTGTGGACTCCTAACCATTGGACCATAAGGGAAGTCCCAGGATACTTTGGTTTTAAACACTGACCTCCTTCCCTGTGTTATATTCTGGAGTCAAATAGGGTGAGGATAAATTCCAGAATATTCATGATTTCATCTGGACTTCAAGCGATAATAGTGTTATATGCTAGTGAATGAATAAGTAAGTCTAAATATCTAATGAGTTTCCCTGGTGGCTCAGATGGTAAAGAATCCACCTGTAATGTGGGAGACCTGTGTTCAATAATAAAAACATCCCCCCTCTGTTTTTTAAACTACCAAAAGAAAACTGAGATTTAATCATAGTTCTGCTAGTATTTAGAGTCTCGGTAATTTTCTCACTTTACACAAACAATTAGGTAAGTTTCTTCTTAAATTTTTTTTTAATTTTAATTTTTTAGCCATGAAAAGTTGCATTAGGGTAGAATTTAATGGCAAAAGAGACCCCAAAAATAATGAAGGACAAGTCTTATAGGAATGGTTTGATAGCTCAATACCTAGGTCCCATACGTAACTCTTCTTCATTGGATATTTATGACTGAGAGACTTCAGAGGCCATATTCTTTTATTTAAGTTATCTGAAAGTACAGGGAATAAGTCTCAAGTAAGGGGAAAGGATGCTGGTGTCGTTGTCCTCATAAATGGGTAATGCGTTCTGTATCATTGAATTAATGTCTTCAGTGGTAAAGAATCCACCTGCCAATGCAGGAGATGCGAGAGACTCTCCTGGAGGAGGGAATGGCAACCCATTCCAGTATTCCTGCCAGGGAAAATCCACGGACAGAGGAGCCTGGCGGGTTCCAAAGAGTCGGACATGACCGAGAGACTTAACACACGTGCACACATGTCTTGAATTCTTCAGAACCTGATTTTTATAGAAGGGTGTAAAAGGACCCATTACTGCAAGGGGCTAAATTGTTTGTATCCATATTGGAAGCAGCAAAAAGTGAGAAAGAATTATTTTCTGTCTTCTTATATTTAATTTTTGCCAAGATTAAATCCAAAGGAACTCTTACTTTTAATCTTTTTTTTTTTTTTAAGAGGGAGAGAGACAAACGTGGCCCATGTGATCAGGGCTTGGACTAAGCAAGCATTTTCTTCCTCCTCTCAAGTCCTGGGAGGTCGAGGCCGGTAAGGTTTTCTGGCCACCATGAAAAGGATGCTGTTACTGAGGCCAGTTATCAGTCACACCCGATTGGCTCCCAGGCCAGGCTGATGAGAATCCAAGGCAATGCATTTGGCTCCCTCTAGTGTTGGTGAGCTGCCTCCTGTCATTTTCCCTGACTCTCTATGTCTTCTCTGCCAGGTGAAGAAGCACGTGCGCAGCTTCCACTCGGAAAAGATCTACCAGTGTACGGAGTGCGACAAGGCCTTCTGCCGTCCCGACAAGCTGCGTCTGCATATGCTCCGGCACTCGGACCGCAAGGACTTCCTGTGCTCCACGTGTGGGAAGCAGTTTAAGGTGGGAACCAGCGGGCAGTCTGCGCGGTCTCGGGCCATTGAAATTGTCACGCCTGTTCATTTTGAGGGTGTGTCACCTGTGCTCACAGCACGGACTCAAGTTTGATTTGAAGGTGATAGTTGCTCAGTCATGTCTGACTCTTTGTGACCCCATGGACTGTGGCCCAGCAGGCTCCTCTGTCCATGGGATTTTTCAGGCAAGAATACCAGAGTGGGTTACCATTTCCTTCTCCAGGGATCTTTCCAGCCCAGGAATCTAACCCAGTTCTCCTGCATTGCAGGCAGATTCTTTACCAAGTGAGCCACCAGGGAAGCCCTAAAATTAAAGAGGAAACTCACTGTAATTTTCCCAAATAATTAATTCATATCTCCAAATAGAGTAATAATGCATCTCCTACAAGAATCCAAGTGTATAATGAATAGAACTAAACTGCTATCAAGGAGTTCCTAAGAGGACAATATATTTACCCATCAAATCAAGAGATTTTTTTCTTGAGCATTTGTGAAGTGTAATAGTCTGATAATTGAGCCCTAGGTCATCAGGACGTCATCCAGTGGAAGTGGGAAGTATATGGGATGTTGAGAGGGTTAGGCTCCTTTGGGGAATGTTAATGACTTCTGGGATTAAGATAAAAGATAGGAAGTATAAGAACATGCCTGGAATTTAGAAGAAAGCAAAGGATAACCCCACAGGAGACTCAGAGATAAACAAGTAATTGTGAAAATGGTAAAACAAGCTTCCTTGGGAAGCCAGATGTTTCTGCAAAAATGTCACTGAGAGACACTCTGCAGAATATGAGTGTAAGTCATCCTGTCATAGAAACTGGAAAAGAGTCAGAAATGGATTCAGCAGGGTAAAACTGACTTGGAAAAGGAGTCCTGGGTAGAATGTGGAGGTTGGTGGGGCTGCCTGGCCATGAATCTCTGAACTTAGCACGGTGGGCATTCAAGAAATGTTTGTTACATAAATGTGTAAGGGATAAGGGAGCTGGCATTTTTGGAGTTTGTTTTTATTCAGAATGGGCTCTGCCTAATTTTCTGTCTGTGGACTCATATCAACCCATATCCCTCGATCAGATCATCATACTAAAAGCTGTGACCATATCCCTCAATCAGATCATCAGACTAAAAGCTGTGACCTTGACCTGTGATCGTGTACCCCATCCATAGCGGGTAGTATAACTGCTTGCTACTTCTACTGCTAAGTCACTTCAGTCGTGTCCGACTCTGTGCGACCCCATAGACGACAGCGCACCAGGCTCCCCCATCCCTGGGATTCTCCAGGCAAGGACACTGGAGTGGGTTGCCATTTCCTTCTCCAACGCATGAAAGTGAAAAGTGAAAGTGAAGTCGCTCAGTTGTGTCCGACTCTTAGCGACCCCATGGACTGCAGCCTATCAGGCTCCTGCGTCCATGGGATTTTCCAGGCAAGAGTACTGGAGTGGGGTGCCATTGGCTTACACACTTCTAAATCCGTATGGTGAAAAACACTTAAATTCACTTGGGGTTTAGGGGAATGCCATGATGTGTGTGAAAACATGTGGGAATTGTTTAAAAACAAAAACAAAAACGTGGGAATTGAGTACATACCTGGCTTTGTAAATCCAGTATCACCTACCATTCACGATCAATTTATCTTATAGTTCTTAATACCAAATTTATTCCATGTGCCCTTTGATTGCTTCTACATAAATGCCAAGTCTTTCTTCTCAGAAGTCAGTGTGTACCTTCAAACTGAATGGTTATTTTAAAGCCCAGCTCATTGCAATGCACTTACTCCCTGGTGAATGGAATGATTCTCAGCCAGTGTTGCCGTGTCCTTGTACCTTCTAGCAACTTGGATGCAGCCCGGTGGGTCCTGTTACTGCTAACTTGTACTGATTTTCTTTTTTAATCTCTTCAATTAAAATTCTTCCATCCCCACCCCCACCTGCTGCCTTCTCAAAAATTCTCTGCAAACAGCGGAAAGACAAACTCCGGGAGCACATGCAAAGGATGCACAATCCTGAGAGGGAGGCCAAGAAAGCCGACCGCAGCAGCCGCTCCAAGACGTTCAAGCCCCGCATCACATCCACCGACTACGACAGCTTCACGTTCAAGTGCCGCCTCTGCATGATGGGCTTTCGGAGGCGGGGCATGCTGGTCAGTGTCCACTGCCTTACATCTAAACAAAGTTCTGTACTCAGCCTGTCACCGGGTTTCCTCACTGGCTGGCATGATGGGGAGACAAACAGTTTCCAGCATGGGGCCCCTCTCCTTCCCAGGTTCCCTTGCCCTCCCTTGCCATGGTTCATTTCTGGTGTTTCTTGGAAGAGGGTCTTTGTGATCACTTTTCCTCTCTAGTTTTGCTTTGCTTTGCCATGCTGGGTCTTTGATGTGTGTTTTCTTTCCCTCTTCTCTTCTGTGTTCCTGAACCAGCCTTTCTGGTGGGGTCCTCGCCCCCTCCCAGTTCTCTTCTGTGTTCCTGAACCGGCCTTTCTGGTGGGGTCCTCTCCCCCAGCCGCCCACTCTGATTGTCCCAGATATGACACAACAATAGACAGGACTTTCCATCTAGGCAGGGCATGGGGCCCAGCTTGGCAGAGACACCAGGAGAGCTGGTTCTCAATTCATTTTGCCCTGATGATAGTTTTTGTAACATGTATTTCTGCCAGGACCTGCCAGTAAAGTCAGAGACCATTATTTAATTATTTTTAACTTTTCAAGTTTATATTTGGGTATAGTTGATTAACAATGTTGTGATAGTTTCAGGCGGACAGCAAAGGGATTCAGCTATATACATACACATTTATCCATTCTCCCCCAAACTCCCCTCCCATGTAGGCTGCCACATAACACTGAGCCGAGTTGCCTGTGCTCTGCAACAGGTCCTTGTTGGTCATCCATTTTAATATAGTGGTGTGTACGCGTCCATCCCAAACTCTCTGACTACCCCTTCCCTGCATTCTTCCCCTGTGGCAACTGTAAATTCGTTCTCTAAGTCAGTGAGTCTGTTTCTGTTTTGTAAATAAGTTCATTTGAATCATTTCATTATGGATTCTACATATGAGATGTATCATATGATATTTCTGATATTTCGCTTTCAGAGACCATTATTTATAATGCAGAACCTTCATTTGCATTCTATTGAACATCCTCAGTAAGGCTAGGGCCCTGAGTAATGAGAGACAGGCTTCCATCAGTAGAATTCACTAAAGAAATTCCTGCTGGTGTAATTTTCCTTTTCTTTGAGTCAAAGGCTGTTAATGGAATCCACAGCAACCCCACTCACCTTCGGTAATTTGCTGAATCACCGTTAACTCCTGTTAATGCTTTGGTCTCAGAGGGACCTGGCCGTGCTGGTTCTGGCCAAATGCCTTGCGTTTTGGGGCGTTGCTTCAGAGAACTTGAACTTCCAGCAGTCGATATTGGAGGCGTTTGTGCAGAGCTTGTAATAGGGTCTCTTTTTCTCACTTGCTTTTTTTCCTTTTAGGTGAATCACTTATCAAAGAGGCACCCAGACATGAAGCTAGAAGAGGTGCCAGAGTTAACTCTGCCCATCATAAAGCCCAACCGCGACTACTTCTGCCAGTACTGTGATAAGGTGAGAGGCAGCCGTCCTCAGGGGGCGGGCCTTTGCGGGAGCTCCTCTCAGGGCTGGCTTGTCTGCGTGCGCACATTCATGCTGGGCTCCCCACATGGCTCAACAGTAGAGTCCGCCTGCTGGCGATCATGGGTTCTGTCCCTGGGCTGGGAAGATCCCTGGAGAAGGAAATGGCAACCCACTCCAGTGTCCTTGCCAGGAGAACCCCATGGACAGAGGAGCCTGGAGGGCTACAGTTCATGGGGTCACACAGAGAGCGCACACACACAGAGATACGTACTGGGGTCTCGCAGCTGCTCTTAGCGGACGGCCCTCTGTCTTAGCAGTTGTCCATTTAGATGAGAAACGACTACAAGGGCACCCTCATTTTAAGCCAAAATTTTTGTCTTAAAAATTCGTTGACTTTGTTTTTCTTGCTGTTTCTTCTTTCTGTGGTTATTATTGTTATTATTTTGCTATAGAAGAAGAGGCTTATTGCCAAGAGCTTGTTTATGAATTGGTTTTAAATTCGTAAGCTCTAAAATGAAAGTGCTTATCATCCTACAGTAGATTTGGGGTTTCTAGAAGCTCGAGTAGGATGTGAAGGAGTTTTGTGGTGTAATACTCTACTTGCACGCGTACATTCTTGATTTTTAGTGGTCAGGAAGAAGATAGGAATAGAATATGCATTTATTGTTTCATTGTAATATTGTTCCCTTATCCAGTGTCAGCTGTATAAGGTGTAAGCTATATATAAGTAGTGTCAATTTAAAAGCAAGAAACATTTTTAAACCCCAGATTCACCACCGTGGGTTCTAGATGCTACTAGACTTGCGGTTTTGGAAGATTCTTTGGTGTATGAATCAACTACATACATCACATGAGAGCTTTTTCAGAAAGTCGAAAGGGTGAGCTGGTCTTAGAAGCAGTTCTTTCTATGACTATATATCCACCTCTTAAACTTCAGATAAAGGTATAGATATTTTTACTCTTTCTATCTTAGATGCATAACTTCAAGGAGGATGCCTCACATATCTATTATATTCTTGCCCTGCGTGCTGTGCTCAGTTGCTCAGTCATGTCCAACTCTTTACAACCCCATGGACTGTAGCCCACCTGGCTCCTCTGTCCATGGGATTCTCTAGGCAAGAATACTGGAGTGGGTTGCCATTTCTTCCTCCAGGGGATCTTCTTGACCCAGGGATTGAATCTACGTCTCCTGCCTTGACGGGTGGATTCTTTTACCACTGAGCCACCTGGGAAGCCCCATATTATGTTCTTATGTTATTCTAATGTATGTTATATCCTCATTATCCTTCAATATGTCTGTTAATATATTTTATTTTGGGCTATATGAATGCTCTTTCTCATTTCCTTGTAGTGAAATTGTTAGTTTAATTTAAGCAAGACAGCAGGACTATATACTGCTTTCATGGCAAATCTTTTGAATTTTCAGGTTTACAAAAGTGCCAGCAAGCGAAAAGCCCATATTCTGAAGAACCATCCTGGGGCCGAGCTTCCGCCAAGCATTCGGAAACTTCGCCCCGCAGGCCCCGGAGAGCCAGACCCTATGCTGAGCACCCACACCCAGCTCACAGGCACCATAGCCACCCCGCCCGTCTGCTGCCCTCACTGCTCCAAGCAGTACAGCAGCAAGGTACGTGGAGGGCTCGGGGCGCCCGGGAACCAAGGTCCTGGCTTAGGGAAACACGACTTAAGGCAGCTTCTCACCCGGGTGCTGTGATGGGGGCTAGAGGAGCGGTGTTCTGTGATCAGGGACTGCAGTACAGAACGGGAAGAGAATAGGAAGGACTGTCTCCGGAATGAGCGCCATCTGAGAGCCCGAGCACTCGAATGGTTTCTTTTTCCCTTGGTTCGAGGAGGGTCTCGGATTTGAATATTCTGTGCTCGTAGTTATGAGCTCAGGCTTGCAGCAGCACTATGTAAGAACTTAAATGATGGTTCCTGAAGAGCGCGTCATTTTTGTTTGGGGGCTTATCACCGATTGCTCCAGGTATGGGTGGG
>SJYX01001986.1:78500-113770 GCA_006410675.1 Oreotragus oreotragus
GGCGGGGGGAGTCACACGCCTCTTTTTTCCCTTTCACACATGCCGTTGTCCCACTTCAGGAAAGGCGGGTCGAGGCAGTGTTGCTCTGACTTTTTTTTTTAAAGAAAAAGCATAACACGAAAGACTTTAGGAACCACTGGAGACTTTGCATTTGGGAAAGCTTGAAAAGAACCAGTTCTAGTAATTATTCTTGGTTTTTGCCATTTTTCAGACCAAGATGGTACAACACATTCGAAAGAAGCACCCAGAGTACGCCCAGCTCCCCAACACCGTACACACACCTCTGACCACAGCTGTGATCAGTGCAACGCCAGCTGTCTTAACTACCGACAGTGCCACTGGAGAGACCGTGGTGGTAAGTGTGAGCGGAAAGTACCGCTCCGATCCTTCCTGCCTGTCACAGCTCCAGTGCTGAGGCCACATGTCTCTTGGCATTTAATTGGCTGGAGATGTAGCCCACCACCCTTCAGTGTCCTATGCGAGGCACGATATTTATGCTTGGGTCTCCCAGTCGGTGCTTCCCAAAGCTGAAAGGAACAGCAGGAAATCCTCAACGCTGCCTGTTCATCCCGACTGTCAGAACCTGTGGGCTAACTCCCCTGCCCGACACAGAGACCGAGATGGAGAGGTCATCTTCCAGCACCTTCTTCTTTTTCTCTTTTTAGTATTTATTTATCTATTTGACTACACCAGATCCTAGTAACACCACACAGGATCTTTTTCTAAATTTGTTTATTTGTAATCGAAGGATAATTGCTTTACATTGTTGTGTTGGTTTCTGCCAAACACACACAGGATCTTTTAGCTGCAACATGTAAACTCTTAGGTGCAGCATGAGGAATCTGTTCCCTGACCAGGGATCAAACCCAGGCCCCCTGCATTGGGAGTTCTGAGTCCTAGCCATCTGACCACCAAGGAAGTCCCCCAACTTCTTCTTAACTTTGGATTTTTTCTATCTGTTCTTCGGACTTATCTGTAGTCCCCTGATCCACCAGTAAGACAAACCAAAGAAAATTTTTGTTTTTTTGATTGAGCTGTGCGATATGTGGGATCTGAGATCTCCAACCAGGGATAGACCCCATCCCCCCTGCGTGGGGAACCCAGAGTCTTAACACTGGACCAGGGAAGTCCCAAGACAAACCAAATTTTGTAGGATTTCAGAGCACTGAAATAGCTACAACCAGCAGTGTTATTAGCAATGTGCTTCTCGTCATTTTTCTAGACGACAGACCTGCTAACCCAGGCAATGACCGAGCTGTCCCAGACCTTAACGACGGATTACCGAACACCACAAGGGGACTACCAGAGAATCCAGTACATTCCTGTGTCACAGTCTACGTCTGGCCTGCAGCAGCCTCAGCACATACAGCTTCAAGTGGTGCAGGTGGCTCCGGTACTGTCCTGCGTTTCTTTCTCTTTACCTACATGAATACCTGTTGCCGTCAGTCAGTAGAGCAGTGGGGGTCACCTAAAGCACCCTATGCTCAGAGCTGGAGCTGGGCCCTACATCACTGTGCCTGTCAGCTTGGAGTCGAAAGGTATTTGTACAGCCCCTGCTGTTGATGGCTCTAGACTCAGTGGTGTAAGGGATTTCTGTCAATAGTGTCTAGAGATTTTCTCTAGACACTAGTGAAAATGTGCAGCTAGCTAGCACACTAGCTGCAGTGTGTACCATTATCCTGCCCTACTGCAGGACAGCGTGAGCCTCTTCTGAACCCTTACCTTGGGCATCCAGGTTGACTACTTGTTGAGGAGCCTGTTTGATCAGCCCCTGCCTGAGCATTGAATGATGTCTATTAGTGGGAGCTTATAAGGAATAATTGTGAATTTTGATTATCAGTACCTTATTAGTATCAAGGTATAATTGTTCCTTCTGCAAGGTAATTAGTAGCTCATTCTTACTGATTCAGGAGCCAAAAGGAAAAAATCCTCCCCAAACTATTGTTTCACTTAATTATGCTGAGAAATTGTACTCAAGGCACACATGAACAAACGTTTTGCTTTGAAATAAACCGGACTCTGAAGATTTAAAACTAGTATGAAAGCAGGAAATTGGAAGTTGTCATTGACTGTCCTTTTTTTATAGGAGTGTTTTTTTAAAATATGTAGCAGTGTTATTAATTTTAAGCTTTGGAAGAATCTTTGAATATCTGAAGTTGTCTGTAAATTGTGATACATATGTACATTATTTTGGAAAACGCGTCTCTACTTTGGCACATGTTCACAGATGTCTGTGCTACAAATAAGGTTAGGAACCACTGTTCTAGTGATCAAGAGTGACAAGCCAAAAGCAACTTCTCTACTTTGATCTCTTTTAGCTGATAAAGGGTAGGCCATTACATTTAATTGAAATTTAAGGGGAAAAGATTTTTGATTCCTGAGAGCTTCTCATTCAGCTATATTCCCTCATTTCCCTTCCAGTATTAAATCACATTATTGTTTCATGGTTGGTAAGCATCATTTTAAAATTAATTTATTTTAATTGGGATATAGTTACTTTACAGTATTGTGGTGGTTTTTGCCATACATCGACACGAATCAGCCATGGATGTGCATGTGTCTCCCCATCCTGAAGCCCCCTCCCCCCTCCCTACCCCATGGACTGCAGCCCACCAGGCTCCTCAGTCCGTGGGATTTTCCAGGCAAGAGTACTGGAGTGGGGTGCCATTGCCTTCTCCCACTGTACCTCATTGTTATTCAGTTGCTCAGTTGTGTCCGACTCCTTGCAGCCCCATGGACTGCAGCATATCAGGCTTCCCTGTCCATCACCAACTCCCGGAATTTGCTCAAACTCATGTCCATTGAGTCGGTGATGCCATTCAACCATCTCATCCTCTGTCGTCCCCTTCTCTTCCTACCCTCAATCTTTCCCAGCATCAGGGTCTTTTCCAGTGAGTCGGCTGTTCGCATCAGGTGGAGACAGATATATGAGTAGCTGATTTCAAAACCCTGAGGTTAGTGTTACCAGAAGCAGTTGGACTGGCTGCCAAAGGTCAGAACAAGTAGAAATCTTGGTGGGGACAAAGCTTTGGGTGTCAGCTGAAAAGTATGAGACTGTTATCACTGAGGACATGGAAGAAACAGGAATAGTAACAGTTAAGAGCTCCATAGCAGGAACTAGGAGAACAGGGGCTGTGTTGGTCTCTGTCTTACTACTGATTTTGCTTTTGGGTCCATCTTGCTGTGATTGATCTTAGGCTGTGTTATGTAGATTTGGTGTGGAGACAGGCTCAAACGCTACTGTTTAGTTATCTTCACAATCTGTCCTCTTAAACACTGGTGGTCACAATGAGAGCTGAGCCTAGTGTGTGTCAGGGAAGGACTCCTCATGATGAATCCCAGTAATCCTGGTAAATAGACTGACATTTACACTCAGTTTCATTCTGGTGAGAAGAATGTGGAATGACGCTGACAGTCATGGTAGTCATAGTGAGAACTAGCATTCTAGCCTGGTGAAATGATCTGAAAAAAAAGTTTAAAATACAAAAAATTAGGGAATACCCTGGCAGTCCAGTGGTTCGGACTTGGCACTTTCACCGTGAAGGGTGTGGGCTCGATCCCTGGTTGGGGAACTAAGATCACACGAGGTGTGCAATGCGGGGGGAGAAACCCCAAAAAACCATATATATAAACACAGAAACACACACACACACACACACAAACAGAACAGTAATGAACTCCCCTGTACCAGTTATCCAGCTTCAGCACTTAGCAGCTCACGGGCAGTCTTGTTTGATATGTACCCACTGTCATTCTCTCCCAGTCCTCCAACTATATAATATCATCCATATCATTTCATCCATAAATGTTAGTATCTATCTCTAAAATCAAGGCAGTGAAAACAAAAAACACAACTGCAGTGTCATTATCACACCTAAAAATAAATTACAGTAATTGTTTAATACCGTCAAATATCCGGGGTTCATATTTCTGTGACTGTCTCATAAATGTTTTAACAGTTGGTTTTTCAGATTGGGTTCCAAATAAGGGCCACACATTGTCATCGATCATGTCTATTCAGTTTCATTTAGTGTATGTGTTCTTTTTCTTTCTCCTAAGCTGCAGTTAACATGTTGAAGAAGCTGGGTCACTTGTGTTCCCTTCCGGATTTTGCTGTTGACATCCCTGTATTGTCACTTAAGATGCTTTCCTCTGTCTCTTTTATTTCCTATAGATGGGCAGTTACATCTAGAGGCTTGATCAGATTAGGTTCTGGTTTTTTTCCCCCCAAAACCTCTATAGCTGTTGATATATACCTCCATCAGGAGGCAGATGACGCTTGTCTGTTTCCTTTACCCCGCCATTTCATTAGGCACTGCAGAGTTGTGCTGTTCTGATGCTATCACACTCTTCTTTTTTTTAAATAAACGTTTGTGTACTTGGCTGTGCCAGGTCTTAGCTGCAGCACGTGGGATCTTTTAATTGCGTCATATGGGACCTTGTTCCCTGACCAGGGATTGAACCCGGGCCCCCTGAACTGGGAGAGCAGAGTCTTACCCACTGGACCACTAGGGAAGTCCATTGATTATATCATCCTTTATACACTTATTGCTAGGAAACTTCCATAATGAAAACAATTTTATATTAACTGTCAGGTTATTGTAGGGTAACCTACAGGGCACAGGAACGGCAGGATAGATGCTTTAAATACTTGGCTCATCTCCTTAATTTACCAGTTTTCAAAATAATGAATTGTCTCCTTGTATTATCTAATCACATCAGCATAAGACTCTGGGAGCAAGCTAACCCGTGGAAAATGACTCAGGAGGGAAAGTGGTCACTGGTGAGATATTTGTTTTTACCACTTGTATTGAAATCTGAGACCACCGAACTGTGGTTCCTTCCTGTTTTTCAGCATCGGAGATTCAGATGATGACACTTCCCCCAGGTCAGTTTGTGATTACAGACAGTGGTGTGGCAACTCCGGTCACCACTGGCCAAGTGAAGGCGGTCACTCCGGTAAGCTGTGCTGCTTGGAGGGCTTTCCTGTTTCCCATGCTGCACCACCCCCGCCCTCCTCCCAAACTCTCCTTCCAGACTCTTCCTGTCTGAGTTAGAAGTATGTCTTCTGTTTTCCCATAATATCTGTGGTACTGTATTATAGCACAGCTTATTTTAATTATCGGTCCACCATCTTTTCCTAGTAGGCAATGAATTCCTCAAAAGCTGGGTCCTAGTCTTTATTATCCTTAATGTCTTGCACAGGAGGCTGGGCTATAGCAAGAGCTCAAGAAAGATCTATTCAATTAATAACTACAGTGAACCTTCTGGATCCATATACGTATTTCTTGTGTTGTTGTTTAGTCACTAAGTCAGGTGTGACTCCTTCGTGACCCCGTGGATTATAGCCTGCTTGGCTCCTCTGTCCGTGGGATTCTCTAGGCAAGCATACTGGAGTGGTTGCCATTTGCTTCTCCAGGGGATCCTCCTGATCCAGGGGTGGAACCTGCATCTCCTGCATTGGCAGGCAGATTCTTTTACCAGTGAGCCACCAGGCAAGCCCATACATATAGATATATGTAGATAACTGATCATCTTTTCATGTGTTTCTTAGAAAGTATATGAGTCTTCATGATTGTTGATCCTCAAGTAGGGAGAGAATAACATAATGAATGTGTTATGAAATTCTTCCCTGACCAGGAATCCATACCCTCTGTTATGAGAGCAGAGTCCTACTGACTGGACTGCCAGGGAATTCCCTGCCATAAATTATTTTGTTGTATTGCACCTGCTACCTTTGTTTTTATCCTCATTGGGTTCTTCTGGCCTGCCTCTAGAAGGCAGAGTGTGTAAATTGAAATTAAGAAAGATATTCTTAACTGGCCTGGGATATTGAGATGTGCCCAGGGGAAGACTGTTTACTGCCCAAGAGGCCTCAGTGTGTAACAGGGTAGTTTAGTGGCCTCAGAAACCTGGCTTTTTTTAAAATTTCCAAATCACACCAAGAGCTCACCCATTTCTCAGCACACGAATTCATATTAACTAGACTGAGAAGAGTTGTATGACTCTGGAGTAACACTTTTGTCATGGAAACAGTAACTAATGTAAAATGGAATGGTCTCCTTGGCATGATGAGTGAAATTTTTGCTCTTTTTCGTGAGTCCCACAAGGACTTACTGACTCTTTTTAGGCCCTGCCACAGAATACATGCTGTCTCTTATACACATCTCCTCCCTCCCCACCCCATCCCTCCGGGTGGTCCCAGAGCACCAGCTTTGAGAGCCCTCCTTCATGCATCAAACTTGCACTGGCCATCTACTTTACATATGGTAATATACATGGTTCAATTCTATTCTCTCAAATCACCCCACCCTGACCTTCTCCCACATAGTCCAAAAGTCTGTTCTTTACATCTGTGTCTCTTTTGCTGCCTTACATATAGGATCGTTATTAGCATCTTTCTAAATTCCATATATATGTGTTAATATACTGTATTGGTGTTTCTCTTTCTGACTGACTTCATTCTATATAATGGACTCCAGTTTCATCTACCTCATTAGAACTGACTCAAAAGTGTACCTTTTTATAGCTGAGTAGTTTTCCATTGTGCATATGTACCACAACTTCCTTATCCGTTTGTCTGCCGATGGATATCTAGACTAGCAAACACAATTTTTAAGCCTGTCTTTTCCTCTGAAGTTTGCCAGCTTGGCTTCAGGGTGGGCTCTTGGGACTGAGTTCTGGCTCTGAAGTCCCATCTCTTCTGGGGGACATGATTTCAGCTGCACTTTCTCTCTGGAAGGCTTTCCCTGAACTGTACTCAGCACAGGTCTGGGTTTCTCCTCCCACAGGCCACTTCCCCACACCAGTCCCAGCAGTCCACGGTGGACGTCGCCCAGCTCCACGACCCTCAGACCTACACACAGCACGCCATCCAGGTGCAGCACATCCAGGTCACCGAGCCCCCTGCCCCTGCTATGTCCACATCCCAGGTACGCTGTCCCAGGATAACGTGGCCTCAGGGACTCTGGAGATGTACTAAGAGCGGAGAGACATTATCTCAGACCTAGTGTCCTTGACTATGGGAGTGATATCTTTATTTGGGGGACCTTTAAAGAGTAGTCTTTGCCTCCAGTGGCTCGTTGGTAAAGAATCCGCTTGCCAGTGCAGGAGATCCAGGTTCCATCCCTGGGTCGGCAGGATCCCCTGAGTGACTGGGCATGCCTACATTAGGGACACACCATTGAGTGCTCAGCCTCCCCTGTCTGGATGGAGCCTGACCTCTGATCTCCTGGAGATCTCCTGTCCTCAGTGGCTGGATGACGGCTGGCAAGAGAGGGGTCGTTTCTGTAATTTTGGAGCAGTGACATTGTGAAGGATTACTGTGTTTGTGTGATAGAGACCTTTGTTGAGAAAGCAGAACACTGGAGTGGGTTGCCATTTCCTTCTCCAAAAGCAGAGCTACATTCGCTTGCAAAATATTTATTAAATTCTTACTCTTTGCAGGCAACTTTTCTAGATCTTGCCCTCAAGGAGCTTAGAGTCTGGTAGGGATGTAACACACGTGCACAAGCGAACAGGCACGAAGGGAAGGTACCTGAACCATAAAGGATGCCCATACACTCTCTCCTGACATTCACAGGGGCCAGGACAGGAGCACACATGAAGGCTGCATGTCACCACGCTGAGCGGTTAAAGCTTTCACTCAAACTCACCAGCCAGTAAATAAATATGTTCTATCTTCCTGCTTGACAGAGGTACTTTCATAATGATCACATTGGAAAATATACACAAAGTAACCATGGATATTAAATAAGGTGGATAGTGCTAATTAAAAATTAAATGTATCCACAATGCAGTGGAATAATATTTACAGACTTGTGCAAAATTAGCTGTTATACTAAAATAGTGTGCACTGGAAAACAGTGAAAATGAAATTAAAAAAAACAACAAAGAAAATTAAATGTTTTTCTGCCAAACACGTGGCTGACACTGGCAGCGGCCAGGTAGAGGTGGGAGGAGGCAGGGAAAAGGATTGCTGTTGTCATTTAGTTGCTAAGTTGTGTCCGACTCTTTGCGACCCCGTGGACTGTAGCCCATCAGGCTCCTCGGTCCATGGGATTCTCCCGTAGTGGGTTGCCATGCCCTCCTCCAGGGGATCTACCCAACCCAGGGGTCAAACCCACGTCTCATGCCTTGGCAGGTACATTCTTTACCACTGAGCCACCAGGGAAGCCCTTTTTTATGGTCTCCAACTGCTTCCTCTTTTGTATCCCACTTTTCCTGGCTCCAACTGCTATGGAAATCTGTAGGATAAACATGCACTTTCTCTGCCCTGCTATTTTTTTGAGGGGGAGGGGGCCTCTGCTGCTTGCTGTCTGATTGCCCCTCCCCTCCTTCTAGGGTAAGGTTTCTGGTGATTTGTCCCAGCCCAAGACAGGCAGCCTCTCTCCACAAGGGGCCACGAGTTTCTCAGGTGCACTAATATCACGCTTCTGAGTTTCTCAAAGGAGCCAGAGGCTGGAGGGCCAGGACGGGCTCCTCAGAGTCCCTTGTCGGGATGAGGCGGCTATTCTATCTTCCTGTGGGAAGCAGGGGCTGCCTGCTGTCCCCTTCTCCTCACCCAGGCTCCTTCTTACACTCACGGGGCCTCTGTACCGTGTGGACACCTCGGCCCACGTGTCTCAGCTCCACTGACACCCCTGCAGTTGGCAATCCAGGCCACCCCATTGGTCTCAGGTGCCTGAATACAGTTAGAGGAGCCCTGTGTGGGAGACAGGACCCCTACGGGAGGCCACGCTCAGAGGAGAGACATGTGTGGGTCCTGGAAGTGGGTACAGGGCCATTTCCAAGGTCCAGGAGGCCTCACGTGAGAAGGGCCAGCCAGCATCCCTACAGGGTGCCTCTTGCTCATGTCTGAGGACGGCATGGATATGTCATTAGGTTATGGGCCCGTGTCTGAGGATGATGTGGACATGTCATTAGGTTAGGGGGACTCAGTGGAGGGAAAGATGGTACTTGGCAGGGAATCAAGGAAAACCATGTAGAAGTGGTATTTCAGTTAGGTCTTGGAGGAGGGTATGATTTTGACATGGTAACCGGGGGAGGTTGTACGATCTGAATATGCTCTCATTGTGAGAAAGACACGGGGGGAGTGAGTGAGACAGACACAGACGTGAGAAATTGTGGTGTGTCTATAAATTGTGATGTGGTGTCTTACTGACAGGAAATCGTGCTTGGCAACAAGCCAGGAAGGTGGTTTGGAACTGAAGTGTGGACGGCTTGAGTGGCAGACAGTGGTGGTGGGGGGTGGGGGATTTATCCTGTAGACAGAATGGGTCCCTGTGTTTATCTCCACTAACTGGGGGCTATCTAGTGCACGGAAGTGGCGATTCCAGCTTCTGGGATCAACTTCAGTTTGTGTTACAGGTCAGCTTTGTGACACAGGAAAGTCATTGAGCTTCTTAGGTTTTCTTAAACACCTGTGCATTGAAGATAGTTATACTTCCATTCATTTACTTTTCTAACAATTAAGTCTGTGGAAACCCTTGTAGATAATCATCCTTTGGAAGGTAATTAGGATTTCATAGTTATGATTGCTTTTCATTAATTCTGTTCTTATTTAAAATAGGGCTAATTTTAGGGACTTCCCTGGCGGGCAAGTGGTTAAGACTCCACGCTTCCACTGCAGGAGGCACGAGTTCAATCCCAGGTCAGGGAACGAAGATTCCACATGCAATATGGTGCAGTCAAGAATAAAATTTACTATTGTAACAGTTCTGCGTTCAGCATTACAATTTCCATGAGCATGATTTATTTTCTTCAGCAACGAATTGACAGTTCACGTATCCCACTCTCTTTCTCTCCAGGTGGCTGGGCAGCCGCTGAGTCCCTCCCCACAACAGTCTCAGCAGGGGCTCAGCCCCTCGCACGTTGCAGGTAGCTCCTCACAGGGCCAGGCCCTCCAGCAGCCTCCCCAGGGCTCTACGGTCCAGCACACGTACCTCCCCAACACCTGGAATTCCTTCCGTGGCTACTGTAAGTAAGGCTGGCACTCCAGGGTGCAGGTGGGGAATCTGCAGCTACAGGGTGGAATTTCATCGGCTTTATCATCGATTTTCTGGATTAAAGGTTCATTAGCCATTTTCTACACTCTGTGGAGCTTGTACTTCGATGAGTTTCACGATTCAGGCAGCGTCTGATGTCAGGGCCACCCCAAGATGACATTTTTCTGAGAAGTCAGGAATATTGCTGCAGCAAGTGTAGGCAGGTGGTTTAAGTAGTACAGTAGCTGCATTTAGGATTTAAGGTCATGATTCATCTCTTCTAGCCATGTTTATTGAAGGTGTATATATCAATCACTGTGCGAGGCCCTGTGTGTACGAAAGATGAGTACTGACTTTCACAGTAACACCGCACAATAATCATGCTGGCCAAGTTTCATCAAGCTCTTACTGTGTGCCAGGAGGGATTCTAAACTGAATCTATATCACATCTAATAGCCACAGCAGCCTCCTAGATAAGTTATTAGTACTTGCATTTTGTAGATAAGGCAGTTTGGACTCAGAGTAACTCATCCAAGGAGCACAGCTGCTAAACAGAGGACTAGGGCCCAGGCAGCTTGGGTGCAGAGTTTACACGCCAAACCAGCACACTGTGCCGCTGCTCCTCTCCAGAGAGTCTCAGGCTCAGAGAAACGGCTGCTGCTGCCGCTAAGTCGCTGCAGTCGTGTCCGACTCTGTGCGACCCCATAGACGGCAGCCCACAAGGCTCCCCCGTCCCTGGGATTCTCCAGGCAAGAACACTGGAGTGGGTTGCCATGTCCTTCTCCAATGCATGAAAGTGAAAAGTGAAAGTGAAGTCGCTCAGTCGTGTCCTCCACCAGGCTCCTCAGTCCGTGGGATTTTCCAGGCAAGAGTACTGGAGTGGGGTGCCATTGCCTTCTCCCACTGTACCTCATTGTTATTCAGTTGCTCAGTTGTGTCCGACTCCTTGCAGCCCCATGGACTGCAGCATATCAGGCTTCCCTGTCCATCACCAACTCCCGGAATTTGCTCAAACTCATGTCCATTGAGTCGGTGATGCCATTCAACCATCTCATCCTCTGTCGTCCCCTTCTCTTCCTACCCTCAATCTTTCCCAGCATCAGGGTCTTTTCCAGTGAGTCGGCTGTTCGCATCAGGTGGAGACAGATATATGAGTAGCTGATTTCAAAACCCTGAGGTTAGTGTTACCAGAAGCAGTTGGACTGGCTGCCAAAGGTCAGAACAAGTAGAAATCTTGGTGGGGACAAAGCTTTGGGTGTCAGCTGAAAAGTATGAGACCGTTATCACTGAGGACATGGAAGAAACAGGAATAGTAACAGTTAAGAGCTCCATAGCAGGAACTAGGAGAACAGGGGCTGTGTTGGTCTCTGTCTTACTACTGATTTTGCTTTTGGGTCCATCTTGCTGTGATTGATCTTAGGCTGTGTTATGTAGATTTGGTGTGGAGACAGGCTCAAACGCTACTGTTTAGTTATCTTCACAATCTGTCCTCTTAAACACTGGTGGTCACAATGAGAGCTGAGCCTAGTGTGTGTCAGGGAAGGACTCCTCATGATGAATCCCAGTAATCCTGGTAAATAGACTGACATTTACACTCAGTTTCATTCTGGTGAGAAGAATGTGGAATGACGCTGACAGTCATGGTAGTCATAGTGAGAACTAGCATTCTAGCCTGGTGAAATGATCTGAAAAAAAAGTTTAAAATACAAAAAAATAGGGAATACCCTGGCAGTCCAGTGGTTCGGACTTGGCACTTTCACCGTGAAGGGTGTGGGCTCGATCCCTGGTTGGGGAACTAAGATCACACGAGGTGTGCAATGCGGGGGGAGAAACCCCAAAAAACCATATATATAAACACAGAAACACACACACACACACACACAAACAGAACAGTAATGAACTCCCCTGTACCAGTTATCCAGCTTCAGCACTTAGCAGCTCACGGGCAGTCTTGTTTGATATGTACCCACTGTCATTCTCTCCCAGTCCTCCAACTATATAATATCATCCATATCATTTCATCCATAAATGTTAGTATCTATCTCTAAAATCAAGGCAGTGAAAACAAAAAACACAACTGCAGTGTCATTATCACACCTAAAAATAAATTACAGTAATTGTTTAATACCGTCAAATATCCGGGGTTCATATTTCTGTGACTGTCTCATAAATGTTTTAACAGTTGGTTTTTCAGATTGGGTTCCAAATAAGGGCCACACATTGTCATCGATCATGTCTATTCAGTTTCATTTAGTGTATGTGTTCTTTTTCTTTCTCCTAAGCTGCAGTTAACATGTTGAAGAAGCTGGGTCACTTGTGTTCCCTTCCGGATTTTGCTGTTGACATCCCTGTATTGTCACTTAAGATGCTTTCCTCTGTCTCTTTTATTTCCTATAGATGGGCAGTTACATCTAGAGGCTTGATCAGATTAGGTTCTGGTTTTTTTCCCCCCAAAACCTCTATAGCTGTTGATATATACCTCCATCAGGAGGCAGATGACGCTTGTCTGTTTCCTTTACCCCGCCATTTCATTAGGCACTGCAGAGTTGTGCTGTTCTGATGCTATCACACTCTTCTTTTTTTTTAATAAACGTTTGTGTACTTGGCTGTGCCAGGTCTTAGCTGCAGCACGTGGGATCTTTTAATTGCGTCATATGGGACCTTGTTCCCTGACCAGGGATTGAACCCGGGCCCCCTGAACTGGGAGAGCAGAGTCTTACCCACTGGACCACTAGGGAAGTCCATTGATTATATCATCCTTTATACACTTATTGCTAGGAAACTTCCATAATGAAAACAATTTTATATTAACTGTCAGGTTATTGTAGGGTAACCTACAGGGCACAGGAACGGCAGGATAGATGCTTTAAATACTTGGCTCATCTCCTTAATTTACCAGTTTTCAAAATAATGAATTGTCTCCTTGTATTATCTAATCACATCAGCATAAGACTCTGGGAGCAAGCTAACCCGTGGAAAATGACTCAGGAGGGAAAGTGGTCACTGGTGAGATATTTGTTTTTACCACTTGTATTGAAATCTGAGACCACCGAACTGTGGTTCCTTCCTGTTTTTCAGCATCGGAGATTCAGATGATGACACTTCCCCCAGGTCAGTTTGTGATTACAGACAGTGGTGTGGCAACTCCGGTCACCACTGGCCAAGTGAAGGCGGTCACTCCGGTAAGCTGTGCTGCTTGGAGGGCTTTCCTGTTTCCCATGCTGCACCACCCCCGCCCTCCTCCCAAACTCTCCTTCCAGACTCTTCCTGTCTGAGTTAGAAGTATGTCTTCTGTTTTCCCATAATATCTGTGGTACTGTATTATAGCACAGCTTATTTTAATTATTGGTCCACCATCTTTTCCTAGTAGGCAATGAATTCCTCAAAAGCTGGGTCCTAGTCTTTATTATCCTTAATGTCTTGCACAGGAGGCTGGGCTATAGCAAGAGCTCAAGAAAGATCTATTCAATTAATAACTACAGTGAACCTTCTGGATCCATATACGTATTTCTTGTGTTGTTGTTTAGTCACTAAGTCAGGTGTGACTCCTTCGTGACCCCGTGGATTATAGCCTGCTTGGCTCCTCTGTCCGTGGGATTCTCTAGGCAAGCATACTGGAGTGGTTGCCATTTGCTTCTCCAGGGGATCCTCCTGATCCAGGGGTGGAACCTGCATCTCCTGCATTGGCAGGCAGATTCTTTTACCAGTGAGCCACCAGGCAAGCCCATACATATAGATATATGTAGATAACTGATCATCTTTTCATGTGTTTCTTAGAAAGTATATGAGTCTTCATGATTGTTGATCCTCAAGTAGGGAGAGAATAACATAATGAATGTGTTATGAAATTCTTCCCTGACCAGGAATCCATACCCTCTGTTATGAGAGCAGAGTCCTACTGACTGGACTGCCAGGGAATTCCCTGCCATAAATTATTTTGTTGTATTGCACCTGCTACCTTTGTTTTTATCCTCATTGGGTTCTTCTGGCCTGCCTCTAGAAGGCAGAGTGTGTAAATTTAAATTAAGAAAGATATTCTTAACTGGCCTGGGATATTGAGATGTGCCCAGGGGAAGACTGTTTACTGCCCAGGAGGCCTCAGTGTGTAACAGGGTAGTTTAGTGGCCTCAGAAACCTGGCTTTTTTTAAAATTTCCAAATCACACCAAGAGCTCACCCATTTCTCAGCACACGAATTCATATTAACTAGACTGAGGAGAGTTGTATGACTCTGGAGTAACACTTTTGTCATGGAAACAGTAACTAATGTAAAATGGAATGGTCTCCTTGGCATGATGAGTGAAATTTTTGCTCTTTTTCGTGAGTCCCACAAGGACTTACTGACTCTTTTTAGGCCCTGCCACAGAATACATGGGGCTTCTCTGGTGGCTCAGTGGTAAAGAATCCACCTGCCAATGCAGAAGACTCGAGTTCAGGCCCTGGGTCAGGAAGATCCCCTGGAGAAGGAAATGGAAACCCACTCCAGTACTCTTGCCTGGGAAATCCCATGGACAGAGGAGCCTGGTGGGCGACAGTCCATGGGGTCGCAAAAGAGTCAGACACAACTGGACGACCAAACAACTACAACAGTATACACACAAGCAAATCTAATGTACAGTTTTGGTCATAGATTATCTACAGCCCGCCTATGAACCACTCAGGTGTCCATGGAGCCTTGGTTGAGAACCAGCCCCCTCCAGCTAGAGAAAGACCCATTCGCGAAACTCACTGCTGATCAGAGAGTTGCTTTGATGAGCATGGACTCAGAACATATGCTCCAGATAAATCAAATTCATATTTGGCTGTGGCTTTCTTTCCGGACAGTCCTTGGAAAGGCTGCTGACTTTTTTCTCTTTCAGTCTATACAGCTGACCAATCTTCCTTCTGACAGACACATTTTCTCTTTAAAAATGTTAAGGTAGCTGACATGGAGATGTTTTTCATCATCAGAGGGAAAAATGAGGAAAAATTAAGACAGTGTATGTCTTCATAAAGTCAAATTTATTCAATGCAAAGGACTTTATTCTAAGACTGTGTTCTTCCTGTTCTGCTGTAAAATGTCTCTCATTTGACAGCAGCATTTAAAAAATGATTTCACTTGGCAAATTAAAATTTGGGATCATTAATTCTTACTTTAATTTTGCTGGGTCTTTGAAATTCTGAACCCTGGGAACCATTGATCTTGACTTGCGGGGGATCATTCTGCCTCTTTAAGGATAATTTAACTATCTCTTCTTTGATCCATTTTGTATTCACCTTTAGACATTAATTGATAACAGTCACCTTATTTTATGAATTTCTAAATTCTTAGGGACAATATATAGCACATTTCCTTTGCCAGGTAGGTTACCATCATGGTGCAAATTTCTGTACCTGATGTTTCTCACTCTATCATTTGGTAGGACAACTAAGGTCCTCCTTTAAGTCATCTTTGTAGTCTACTTCTGTGGCTGAATCATCCCCCCTAAAGGACTTAGGTAAACCATCTCCCCCCATAGATGCCTATTTGGGTTCCCCTTATAACATTTCTTTGCATATTCCTTCTCTCCTCCGCCCCCACCATGGCTCTCACTCCGACATCTGGCCTCAGATTTCTAAAGATCCTTTTCTTCCTGTTCTAGGGTCATTATGTGTTATCAGAAAGTCAGTCAGAATTGGAGGAAAAGCAAGCGTCTGCTCTCTCTGGAGGAGTCCAGGTTCAGCCAGCTGCACACAGTGACTTGGACTCCCAGACCACCAGCCAGCAGCCCACCCAGTACATCATCACAACCACCACCAACGGGAATGGGAACAGCGAAGTGCATATCTCTAAACCCTAACTCCTACCCTCAAGCCAGAATCAAGCAGTCACATCATGTCTTTTCTTATTCATATGTCTGGAAGCTTCTGACACTTACAGCTACTTTTTAAGAATTATCATTCACTCAAGAGTTTGAAAATCACAGTTTTGATCCTCACCAGGGCTTATTTTATCAAGATCATCTTTACCAAGTGGACTCTTCAAACCCTAGGAGTTCCCGCCATGGGACAGAGGTCATTCAGATTTCAAGATGGAAAAACTTTGCCTTGCTCTTGAACTGGTTTTTTAACACATGGATAAGCCTTACTTTTCCTTGTGGAAATATTAAGCGATGTATTATACTGTACCAAAGGTGGAGAAAGGGTGTGCCAAGTCCACGGCCACTGGGCTTCTTAATCCCAAGCCACAGCACCAAAGGCAAAGGGGCATTTTGTAGGCGCATATTAGGTCAGAACTTCTTCCTCTTGTGAGTTTGCATTTTCAATAATTTAACAAAGGGAGCCCACTGAATATGAAAATTACAATGATGAAACCTTATGATTGTCTGGAGGAAAAACTGTCATCTAAATTTTTCTTACTGCTGATTTTTAAAAAACTTGCCATTTTGGGGAAAAGTGCTGTTGAGCTCTTGGCAGTGCTTTGCACAGACCCTGGTCCTTAGCAGATTAGGTCAGAACCTCATGTTCTGACAGATCTTACGGTATTACTCCGCAACTGTGGACTCCCTGTACAAGGAAAGGTTGCTTGATGTCAGCAGAATTTAAACTCCCACCTTAAAGCTTGGCCTCCCATTCTCTGGTTGAACTTGTATGAAGGAGATACTGGAGATGACAGTATCAAGGAAAATGGCTAAAGCAACTATACAGAGAGTGAGAAGCACTGAGACCTTGTCCTGCCTTTCAGGATCCGTTTACCACTCAATGATAAACGGGCGAACCCTCGCTCTTCCCAGGTGTACCTGCAACCCTCACTCACAGCGTGCAGTGTATTTTAGTCCTTCCAATACTGTCTTAAAATGAACATTCTTTCAGGTTGGATGGAAAGGTGGTCCTCCTTATTTCCTAACACTTTAAATATATTGCAGTTCATCTGGGCCTTTTGGTAAGATAACTAACTTCACACCTTGGGGAAAAATTTTTAAAGGTAGGACCATTTATAATGTCTGTTAGGGCAATTATAAGGGATCTAGAAGAAACCCAATCTTCATATTACATTGTTAGTTGGGAGAGGGAGAAAATTCTGCCTCAATGATAGTTTTTCTTATCATTGTTCCTATTTGGGAGTCTTAGTAGCTATGAAGTCAGTGGGCGAAGGTATTTCCCTTCTTTTTACTGTACATTCCGGTTATGCACAGAAAACATTGCAGAAACCAGTATGTATTTTAACAACTTTTTGTGACATACATTTTTAGAATAATTATGGAAATGGTAGAATTTATCATTCCAGAACAGGAAGACAGACCTTCAGTTTCAAATGAAGTTAACTAATTTATTTTATTTACATTTCTGGGTAAAAAGTGGCTCTACAAATTAAGTAGTAGCTTCTTTATGGTAAAGATACCTTTCTGAAAAGTAGACAATTCTATTGAAGTAACTTTACTAATATGTAGATTTTGCACTTTATTACTGAGACCTCATTCATGTAGTTAGCCCTGAAAATTTAGGCACTAAGAGAACCTGAGAGTTCTTAGGTAGTTGTGTGGAAAATGAAAATGGACTCTGTTTCTTTGGTAACAGATGTTTTCAACAGGAAGTACAGACTGTGTGTCACAATGTAGAGATTCTGAGCCCCACAGTGCTCCACTGTGATGATTACAAATGCCCTAGTGTCCAGCCTCAAGAGATCTGCCAGGTGAAGAGTATCAGGCTTTCCCAAAGGTCCAGTTTAGTTTTTTGGCCCTGTTGGGTTCCTTTTTTATTTGAACCGCAATGTACCTCCCTCCCCTCAGGAATAAACTTATTGACTAAGATGGAAAATGATCACTGAATGTTCATTTTATGCCAGCTATTTCAAGTTTTAAAATACACAGAAGAGAAACAATATTGTGGAAGCGCTTCTGTTTCTTTCCCATCAACGTTCTTTCTTTTCCTTTTTTTTTTTTTGTCTTTATGTGGAGTAAGTAAGAACTCTAAAACTATTGATGATTTGTGTATTATCAACCAGAGATGCAGGTGTGGCAGTTGAGCCAAACAACTTTGCTTTAAGATCAGGTATTCACATTTATTTTAAGGTAATGGATTTTGAAAAGGACTTGGATTTGAAGAGATGGCAGATGATAAGCCATCTAAGAGTCAATTTGAAAAAAAAAAATTTTGTAGCCACTGTTTATACTGTGGTCTCTCCTAGGACACACTGGCACTGTAGACTTCAGTGCAGTGTGGACATTTTGGAGTGGGTTACATACAGATTTTACATTTTTACTGTTTGATTTGTGCCCACATAAACAGATATTTCATCATGTAAACTTTCTGTCATTCTGGAAAAATCTATTGTTTTGGTACTCTTGAATTGTTTTCTGATTTGGAATTATCCTTTCAAAAAACTCTTAAGACAAAAAAAAAAAACAAAACTCTTAAGACATGTAGGGCTAAAAAGCACTTCATGAGATGCTGAAGCTGACCCACAGGTTAGAAATGTTGACCCTACCCTGTTATTTAAATGTGAACATTTATGTACATTCAGTGAGTTATAGTGTTAATAGTCTTGTGCTACTCAGCAGGTGTAAAAATTAATAAATATTTTTTTTAATAAACATCCTTCTTGTTTGTATGTGTACAAAATACAAGCGCTTCTGATAGTTACTTTTTTTTTTTTTTAATAGTACAACTTACATTGTTTTGACTCTTTAGTTTACTCTGGTGCGGTCAGAGACACAAGGTCTGGGAATTTATGGAGGACAGTATGGAACATTGTTACCCTGCCCTTTTACTTGGTGGTGTGTACTTCCAGACCCCTCCCAACAATCTAAAGGGCAGAGTACATCATGAGAAATGCTGGGCTGGAAGAAGCACAAGCTGGAATCAAGATTGCTGGGAGAAATATCAACAACCTCAGATAGGCAGATGACACCACCCTTATGGCAGAAAGTGAAGAGGAACTAAAGAGCCTCTTGATGAAAGTGAAAGAGGAGAGTGAAACAGTTGGCTTAAAGCTCAACATTCAGAAAACAAAGATCATGGCATCTGGTCCCATCACTTCATGGGAAATAGATGGGGAAACAGTGGAAACTGTCAGACTTTATTTTTTTGGGGCTCCAGATGGTGACTGCAGCCATGAAATTAAAAGACGCTTACTCCTTGGAAGAAAAGTTATGACCAACCTAGATAGCATATTCAAAAGCAGAGACATTACTTTGCCAACAAAGGTCTGTCTAGTCAAGGCTATGGTTTTTCCAGTGGTCATGTATGGATGTGAGAGTTGGACTGTGAAGAAAGCTGAGCACCAAAGAATTGATGCTTTTGAACTGTGGTGTTGGAGAAGACTCTTGAGAGTCCCTTGGACTGCAAGGAGCCCTGGGCTTTCTTTGGAGGGAATGATGCTGAAGCTGAATCTCCAGTACTTTGGCCACCTCATGCGAAGAGTTGACTCATTGGAAAAGACTCTGATGTTGGGAGGGATTGGGGGCAGGAGGAGAAGGGGACGACAGAGGATGAGATGGCTGGATGGCATCAATGATTGGATGGATGTGAGTCTGAGTGAACTCCAGGAGTTGGTGATGGACAGGGAGGCCTGGCGTGCTGCGATTCATGGGGTAGCAAAGAGTCGACACAACTGAGCGACTAAACTGAACTGAATTGAACTGAAGAGGCAGGCATACAGTCAATAAGGGAACAGAGATTGGCTCTGTTTGGAAACCACTATTTTCCAAGCAGGGAGGAACACTAGTTTGGCCTTCCAGCTTGTTTGACATATTTCTATGCAGAGAACAGAGGATGGTCCCTGAACAGCTGGTTGGAAGTAGCTGTGTAGTAAAAAGTTCGAAGCCGTTCAAAATAAAATCTAGTTGGATGAAAGGGGCCTAGGTTCTTATCGAGAATAGTTGAGAGAAAGTATAGTAACAGAGATAAGGCTATCCAGTTTGATTTAAAATGTATTTTAAATGTGTGTGTACTTTCTTTCCGGACGTCGAGGATCCAGGGATGGGAGAGAGAACTGGGGCCACGCCGGGGTTAGTTGGAGCGGCACAGGCTCTGATCAGCATTCTCCTCGATGAAACTTGAGAAATCACAAAATAGGAGCTAACAGCGCACCACTGGCTGGTACAGAGATTCTTGGATGGAAAGTGCTCAGGTGCCAGGAGCAGGATAACGTTAGCTAATAAAACTGCATTCACTCACTCACGTGCTCCGCGCCCAGGTAAAGACTGGCCACATCGGGTTCGCCCTCCGGACACTTCTAAGCCTGGCGCGATCAACGAGCCAGACAGCAGCCCTCCAAAGACCAGCCCTGAGGGCTCTCGGCAGTACAGGCTGTGTGCCTTGCGAGCCCCGCCCCAGCACCTCCGGCCCCGCCCTGAACGCCACGCCCCCGGCACTTCCAGGCCCCGCCCCGCTCAGACCCGCCCCTTCCGCCGCCCGACCCCGGAGCGTGCACGCACCGAGACGCCTTGCGGGAGCGAGCGCGTCCGGTCCGCGAGCCCGCGGGCTGAGAGGTGCGGCGGTTTACGAGACCGGCACCCGCGGCGCAGGTGAGGGAGGGCCGGGGAGGCGAAAGCGTTAAAGTGTCGTCTGGGGAGAAGGGGAGGAAGCGAGCGGTCGGGTCTCCGAGGGTCCCTGCGCCCTCGGGCTCGAGGCAGGGGAGCGGGCGCGGTGGGAGCCGGGCGGCCGGGGTGGGTGGGGGTTAGGGTTAGCGCGGTGTGGGGGAGGGGCCTTGGGCGCGGAGGTGGCGCGGGACCCGGGCCTGGGGGCTGCGGAGGGGTTTGCAGTTTGAAGCGGGCGGCTGCCGCGGCCAGAGCCTGGGGTTTAACTTCTGTGTTGGGGAGGGGCCGGGAAGGAATGTTCTCCCAGGTGCAGAGGAAGGGCCTTGGGGAGAAAGGCCTTCCTGGTTGGTCAAGCGGTGCAGGACGCCGCAAGAGTGAAAAACCCTAAAAACCCTAAAAACCCTTGGCTTCCGGGATCCCGACCCTTTGGCAGCTGCCTGCTTTTTTGTGTTTTGAGATTCTCTAAAGAAGAGTTGCGGGGCAAAGGTTGCCACTCGGATAGATTACATTTAGCGATCCGTTCAGTGTAATTGAAGAAACTGGTGAGCAGTTTGAGAAACAGGTGGTACTCCTAAGAGTTAGGTAAGACTCTGCAACTGTTAACCTCTTCGGTGCCAGTTCTGTTAAGAGGGCTTAATTCTGAGCATCAGGTTGCATCTGCCTTTTTTTTGTTTCTAAAGTTTTGTTAAAGGCAAATGCCATGTGCTTGCTCACCGGTGTCAGTAGTTTAGGCATCAGAAATGTTCAAGATGCCGTCCTTCATCGTGTACTGAAGGGTGATAGGACATAGTACCTTGGGGACTACGCAGCTGCTTTGAACAGGAGTCTTTCCACTGTATCGTTATGTAGATCTGCCATCTCTTCCAGATAACTTGAAATAATTAGTGGAGAAAGGCGCTTGTTTTAACAGTAATATTACAGGCCTGCTCTTTATCCTTTAAGCATTTTTCAGAATGAGAAGTCATTACATGACTGCATTAAGTTACATAAATGCATCGATCGGGAAATGATTCACTGCTGGCTTCCAGGACTGGAAATAACTAGAGAGACCAGAGGACCAGGTCCTGCTCCTCTTCATCTTAGATAGGTAAGGAAATCGATAGCTGGTTAGGTAAGATGTGCTCAGACTGACTGAGATGAGACTAGGAGTTTGGTGTTTATTAAATCTGTTTTTATTCCTTTCCATTTGGTAGGAATCAGAGTTGGAGAAGGGATATTTAGCAAATGTTTGTAGAGTGGTTGAGTTCAGCCTCCCCTTGGACCAGTTGTTAATAACTATGGCCTCTGCTTTGCACCGAATTCCAGCCATCAGCCTTATGAGATGCTCTCTGAAAAATTTTTCATGTATATGTTTCTAAAGGTAGCCAACAGTGTTCACTTATTACAGGAAGGAGAAAGATAGCATTATATTTGCATGATTATACATATCAGCTGGACCAACTGAAGTGCATTGGCCACTGTCTTTTAGTGTTACGAACATGGATTTGCAGTCATGCACGCCTGAGTTTCAGTCCTGTCTCTGGGGTTGGGCAAGTTGCTTATCTATTCTGATCCTAGGTTTTAGTATCTGTAATGCAGATGTAATAACCCTATCTTGCACACTTATAAGAATTAAATCAGGTACATGAAAGGCCTGGCACTTAATCATTAAATAACTTAGTGTTACTTTCTGAACTTCACTAGTCTCTGGATTTTCAGTTAATTCTTTTGTGAAGGAACAACAAAGAGTTTCTTAAAAGACAATATTAAGTAAACTATACTAGTGTGAGAGATTTCAAGTGTTGGTCGCTCAGTCATGTCTGACTCTTTGTGACCCCATGGACTGTAACCCACCAGGCTTTTCCGTCCATGGAATTCTCTAAGCAGGAGACTGGGGTAGGTAGCCATTCCCTTTTCCAGGGGATCTTCCTGACCTGGGTGTCAAAACCTAGGTCGATCTTGCATTGCAGGCAGATTCTTTACCAGCTGAGCCACCAAGGAAGCCCCCAAAGTAGTGAAAGTGTTAGTCCCTTAGGGAAGTCTAAATGGTGGACTCTGATCTAGTTACCATTTAATCTATAAATCTCATTTTGCTTGTGTGTAAAATGAAGGTATAAGAAATTCTGTTGATTGGGGAGTTGCTGTAGAAGTGTTCTGAGTATTGGGGGAAACCTACCGGATAAGATGTGAAATTCTGACGAGGATGTGGTGAGAGGGAGGGAGAAGAGCTGTTTAGCAGCAGAGCTGTTTAAGGATAAGGTAAAAGAAGAAATTAGAGGTTGAATATTTTCTGGGTTGGATATTTTATGAAGGAACATTAGTGTCAACAGATCCCTGGGATTTCTGCCTTTGTGTCTCATGGTCTGACTGCACAGATTTGTCTAGCTTAACCTGTGGAACGTAAACAATGGATTCCTTGGACCATATGCTGACAGATCCCTTGGAACTGGGCCCCTGTGGGGATGGCCAAGGCTCGCGGATCATGGAGGACTGCCTCCTGGGGGGCACCAGGGTTAGTCTGCCTGAGGACCTTCTGGAGGACGTGAGTAGTGACATCCGCACCATTGTTTCCTTCTAAGAGTTCTTCTCTCCAGTCTTTTCTACACTCTGCAAGTTTTCAGGATTTTGCGCTCCCTTCTTTCTGATTTTCTACATTGCAACCAGAGCGATGTTTTAAGTGTAAATCGGTTTAATATTCTGATTAAGGAAGAAAGTATAAGCTGCATTCTACATGTTTAATAACGTATTCACTTGATAATATGGCTGCTGCTGCTAAGTCACTTCAGTCGTGTCCGACTCTGTGTGACCCCATAGACGGCAGCCCACCAGGCTCCCCCATCCCTGGGATTCTCCAAGCAAGAATACTGGAGTGGGTTGCCATTTCCTTCTCCAATGCATGAAAGAGAAAAGTGAAAGTGAAGTCGCTCAGTCTGTCCGACTGTTAGCGACCCCATGGACTGCAGCCCACCAGGCTACTCCGTCCGTTGGATTTTCCAGGCAAGAGTACTGGGGTGGGGTGCCATTGCCTTTCCCGTGATAATATGGCATAAGCCATATTTTAACAAGACACTTTTCAACAGTTCGCTAGGTTTTTTTAAAAAATTATTTGGCTGCTCAGCCTGTGGAATCTTGAGTTCCCCAACAGGAACTGAACCTGCACCACTGGGCAGTGGAAGCAGTCTTATTAACCACTGGACCACCAGAGCAGTCCCAAGAAGCTTTATATTTAAGGGCAGAATTATGTGTATCTTTTATATTAGCTGTTTGCCCAAGTTGTGAATCATGATACAGAATGCATACATTATCTGTCCATAATGTAACCAGCTTTCTAGTCAATTAATAGTTCATTTCTTGAGATAGTATTAATAGTGTGCTTTTGGCCACTTTTCACAGTTGAGCTGTGCAATCATCATTGGCTACCATTTATTTAGTGCTTATGATGTGCAAGGCACTAGGTACGCTAAAACACATGTTTATTTGTTTATTTTGCCAAAGTTCAAATATACGGACAGGTATAGAATATCATATGGTGAACATCCATGCATTCAGTTTGGGGAGATACTTTCATTTAGTCATATTTGGTTCAGATTTTTCTTTCATCATATGTTAAAAACTGTAGATAAAATTAAAGACAACATTTTGCCCGTACTGCCTCCTTTCCCAAAGTAACAGCTACTGAATTTGGTATATGTCTTTCCCATCCATGTTTTCTTTGCGTGCTCTTTCAGGTAAACCTCTGTATGTCGTTCAGGCAGCCAGCAAGCACTTGTTTTACCTAAGTACCTGCTCTATGCCAGATGCTGAGATGCCACTAGTAACGTGGTGTGCAGAAGCAGGGAGGTCTTAGGAGCTGGAGGTGCTGTGCTGCCTGCCTGCTGAGATGCCTGCAGGTGGTTGATTTCTCAGTTCTCTCCTGCTTACACCCTTCAGTGTCTCCCTATTGTCTGTCCTTGTCATTTAGGATAAAGTGACAAGTACTCACCGTGTTCCTAGGTCCCCCGCTCCTGTCTTACTGTCTGCTGCTTCCCTTGCCCTCTTTCTTCTTGAGCTTCTTGATGTTGCCTGGACTTCTGTTTATTATTTACTTGGTTGAACTGGGTCTTATTTAGAGCGGAGCGGAGTCTTAGCTGATGGACCACCAGGAAAGTCCCCTGAACTTTTTTTTTTTTTAATTAAAAAGTGAAAAGTGTCTCACGTAAGAATATATAAAGTGCACACACATATACACACACACACATATATATGGAGTTTAAGCAGTGATAAAACACGTGTGGAGCCCCCACTTGAATGCTAACTCTCCTCTTCTCCCTCTCTGTTGCCCCTAAAGGTCACTGCTAGTAATTATTCTTTTATTACTCTGGGTTTTTAACCCTTCTGCCTCAGCACATTTTCCTCTTATTCCTTGCCGTCTTAGATGTCACTTTGTATGAAAGGTGTTCTCTGAGACCGTAAGTCTGGGAAGTGTGCTTCTCCTGTGTACTCACGGGTAAAATTCCACTCCATTGCAATAGCTTGTTTAATTTTTCTCCCACTAGATGGTATATGTACTCGTCCATCTTAGCACACAGCACTTAGGATGCGTCCTGTACGTAGCTGCTGAGTGGAGAACAGACCTGGTCCTGTTGCTTTGTCTTCTCAGCAGATGCCCTCAACTCTTCGAGTTCTCGCCTCCCACGTGGGCTTTCTCTGCCCCTCATCTTGAGCTGAACTGAGATGTTCACCATCCTATCCCCTGTTGGCAGAAGTGGTTTCTAAATGAGATTCTCTCTGCTGAGCTCCTTTTCCTGAGGATTATTATTTACTGCTGGGTATAAGATTGTAGTTTATATGTAATCTTTACTGATCTCTCAAGTTTTGTTTTGTTTTCGCTCTCCTGTGCAGCTTTTGGTATATTAGTTTCCCAACCAGGGGTTGAACCCGGGCCCCAGCAGTGAAAGCACGAAGTCTTAACCACTGGCCTGCCAGGGGATTCCTGACAAATCTCTCAAGATTTCAGAACTGAGTAAAGATCAGTGGAATTTTAGTTTGTTTAAAAACCATAAAAACTTGGATGGTGTTGATGGCTGCACAACATTGTAAATGTACTTAACGCCGCTGAGCCGTACACCCTAAGATGGACGGAATGGTAGGTTTCACGTTATGTGTATTTTACCACTTATGCGCAGAAAACTTAAAAGCTTTGTTTTCTTTTCTCGTTCGCTTTCCTCCTGCTTTTCCTGATTCTCCCAGCCCGAGATCTTCTTTGATGTAGTCAGCCTGTCAACGTGGCAGGAAGTGCTGAGCGACTCGCAGCGTGAACATCTCCAGCAGTTTCTGCCCCTCTTTCCTGAAGACAGCATGGAGCAGCAGAATCAGCTCATCCTTGCCCTGTTCAGTGGGGAGAACTTCCGCTTTGGGAACCCTCTGCACATCGCCCAAAAGCTTTTCCGAGGTGTGTAGCCCCACAGTCTTGTCTTTAGAGGCATGGGGGTGGGAATATGCCCCGTTCTGTGCGCACTCCTTTCGCGTTACTCTGCTTTTATGTGCAGACACGGTCCACTCAATCAAAGTGGTTTCCGGAAGCACTTTGCTGCCTAGGCTGTTCTTTTTTTTTTAATAAAAAATTTTCACTCAATAGGAAGCATAAATCATAGTAGGTGTTGCTCATTGATTTGTTATATTAACCCAGCTGTGTAGCCACCACTGAGATTAAGCAAAATGTTATTAGCATCTTGAGGACACCTTTTATGACTAGTCTTCAGAACTCACTAAAGACAGTTTACCGTTTGGTTTATCACACATGTGTATGTGTGTGTGATGCCCACACACTTTTTTTCTGCAGAAAAGTTAACACTTTCCCACCAGGCACTTCAGCTTACAGTGTGTCTCTTAGCAAAGACATCTTTCCACATAATCACAGTGTTAATACCACACCCAAGAAACTTCACAGTGAACAGGAGATAGCATAGTAGCCCTTGTTCAGATTTTCCCAGTGGTTCAGTCTCCTTTATGGTCAACTTTTAAATCCAGGTTGTGCTCATGGTTTGTGTGTGGTGTGTGGTTTTCCTGTTTCTCAGCTCCCTGAATCTAGGACCTTTTTTCCCTTGTCTTTCAAAATACATTTGTGACAAGCCCAGGACACTTGAATTGTAAAATGTCTTGCTTTCTGAGGAGTTACCTTGTTGCTTCCTCACCATATAAATTTGGGTTAAATATTTTGCCAAGAAAGGAAATGGGAAATTTCATCCCCCCACCCCACCCCCACAGGGGGCATGTGATGTCAGTCTTGCTTTTGATCACTTGGTTCTGTGGTGTCTGCCGGGCCTACTGACTGTAAGGGCACCTTTTTCCCCCTGTAATTAATATGCAATCTATAGGGTCACATTTAGGGACCATGTGATAATCTTATTTTCAAAAAGCCTTTGTTTGCCCCAGTGGTTTTAGCACCCACCAATCCTTTCCTGAATCCATAATTATACTGAGGATTCCAGAATGGGTTTGGGGTTACTCTGAAGTCCCCGTATGCTTTGCTCCCTGCCCCATGGAGAGGAACAGAAGGTGCTTCTCCCCTTCCCGCTTTCTGGGGTGACTTTGCTTTGGCAGGAGCCCCTGAAAAACACCAACTCTTGAGATTTGTTAAACTGAACAGTTTAACAGCTACAGAAATATTGGAGAGAAAAAGCTTATCACTTCATACCTCATTATCTTAGGGGTTCAAATGAGTGATCCCTTCTTTGGTGGGTTATTAAGGAGGCTTTCCCCCTCTGGTTGGCCAGGGTTTATGTGGCTGAAGCCAGGGTCTCAGGTGGGAGTCAGGCTGGTAGGCCTGGTTGGTGGTTGAGGCCGTGTCAGGGACTGTCTGTGACGGTGGCACATATCCTTCCAAATCAGAGTGATGGTTCTGGTGAGGATGCGGACGAGGAGCGTCAAGGGGGAAGTTCTGTGACGCTCACTGCCCTGCGCCGAGTTTCGGTGCCGGTGCTGATGAGGATGGCTGCGCCCCCAGGCCTGTTGTGGTCCGCTGTCTTGACCGGGGCGGCGTTGCTGCCAGGTGTCTTGCCTTTGGTTTCGTTTTCCTGGTGATGTTTCCGATAGAATCCTGTTTCTTCTTAAGCCCAGATGCTCGTCAGGCTCCCTGGTCGTCTGTTTCCGGGGAAAGCCTCGTCTGTCCAGGGACTCAGCTTCCCACCTATAGCCACACCCCAGCTCACTGGTCGTCGCCCCCTCACCTACTTGTCTCAGAGGAAGGACCTTTCTTTGTTTAGGGCTGACCCCCACTCTTGCCCTTTTCATGTTTTGCGTCCTCCGGGACCTCACTTCTTAGCAGTTTTTGCACTGTGTGTATTTGCTGTACTTGTTCTTTCTCAGTCTGTAGATGGGATCAGGGATCTCACACTAAAAAAGTCCTTAACCATCTGTCCCCTTCATCATCATCTGTCATTTTCCCTTTTCTCCAGACTTCAGGAAAGACATCATAGCTTGCAGTCCTTGGGGGGCTGTCCCCTGCACCTGTCAGCACCTTTCTAAATTTTAAACTTCAAACCTACAGAAAAGTGACAAGAATCTGAAATTGACACCCACATACTCCTCACCAGCTTCACCAACTATTACCATTTTGCCCCATTTATTTTCTTGTCCTTATTGTGCTTATTACCACTACTTTTAGTTTCCCTGAACCACTTGAAAAGTTCTGATTTTTCAGCATTCATCTCCGAAAAGCAAGAACATTCTCCTAGGTAACCAGAAGTGATCAAGTTCAGAAATATATAGAATACTGTATTGAATTTAAATTCTGAATGTCAGTATGAAATTTAACACTGTTATGGTACTGTGTGGCTCATATTCCTATTTTGCTACTTGTTCCAGTGCTCATTTTTACTCTGGTCCATATTTCTTTTCAGTGCAGACCAGCAGATGATTTTCAGTTCTCTTCTTAACCCGTCCGTAATGTGTGATGTCTTGACCATAATATCTGATGTCTGAAGTGAGACCTCACCTCCCTACTTTGCACTCGTGGCCCTCCAGTTCCCGACTTCCTCCTGGGCCTTGCACACCCTTCCAGCATACCCGTCTCTGCTGAGTCCTCATTAACTCACTGTTCCTGCCTCTGCTCCTGCCATTAGGCCCACTCTCCCTCCTTACTTGCATGCTCCCATCTACTAGCTCTTCTCTGGGACCTCTTATTGGGGCCACTTCAGACACCATCTCCACACAGCCACCAGCGTGAGCATCTTGAGTTTCAGTGTTCAGAATATTTGCCAATTGCTTTCACTTCAAATAAAATCCACCGCCTACCAGGCTCTTTTGCCCTCTTAGCAACCTCACCCATGGCTGTAGTTGCCTTTTCCGCTGTTCTGTGGCTCAGCACGGTCGATAGAAATACTACATGAGCCACATGTTCAGATAAAAATATTCCAGTGGCCACATTAAGAGTACTAAAAACAGTTGATTTTAATGTGTTTTCTTTAGTTTGATGTACTTAGAATTCTATTTTAATAGAGCATTTGTCTATTGTGGTTATCAAAAGTGAGGGAAGCTGAAGACTGAAGGAAGGTCACATCAGAAAAGTACAGAGGTAAAGAAGTAGAATTTTCGTCCAGTTCCTATATGTCAGCATCAGTACCATTAAACTCTTGCCTCTTTTCTTAAAAGTCAGATTCCCTGTTTCTCTACAGCAGGCAGCGTTACAGTGTGGTGGCTGAGAGCTTGAACTCTGGAGCTGGAAGGCCTGTTTTCAGACTCAGTTTCCCCTTTTAGCTGTGTGACCTTGGACAAGTTATATAATTTCCCCACGCCTCAGGCTCTTCTGTAATGTGAGAATGTAGTGGTATCTTCTTTATGCAGGGGAGGGGGGTTGTGAAGATGGGGTGAGTTAACATATGCACAGCCCTTATATGATGACAGTTACGCGTCAGGTGCTGTTCTAAGTGTTGGCTGTTATTGATTACGTCGGAATGTCATTAAAGGCGGTTCGAATAAAAACAGACATTTTGATGCTGTGTTTTAGCTTTCTGAGATTAGCTGTTCCATCTGTCTCCTTAACTTCACACCGTAGCACCCTGCTGCTACTGCTGCTAAGTCGCTTCAGTCGTGTCCGACTCTCTGCGACCCCATAGACGGCAGCCCACCAGGCTCCCCCGTCCCTGGGATTCTCCAGGCAAGAACACTGGAGTGGGTTGCCATTTCCTTGTCCAGTGCAGGAAAGTGAAACGTGAAAGTGAACTTGCTCAGTTGTGTTAGACTCTTAGCAGTCCCATGGACTGCAGCCTACCACGCTCCTCCGTCCATGGGATTTTCCAGGCAAGAGTACTGGAGTGGGGTGCCATTGCCTTCTCCAAACCTAATATTCTGAAACAGACTTCTTTCACTGCGGCTCCCATGATGGCACCAGTTGCCCGTGTCAAGTAATCTGGGCACCACGCTCCTCTTCCTGCCCCAGCATCCAGGCTGTCAGCAAGTCTAATCTTTGTCCCTTGAAATACATCTCAAGGCTCTGCTGCCGCTCGCTTAACCACTACTTAACTGATCAGCTGACATATGGCTTTCTTCAAGGTTCTGGAGGTGTAGTCATGCTCTTAATTCTAATAGGGGAAAACAAGATGATAGCTAAACAAGTGTGTCTTGATGGTACGCACTGCAGAGGCCTAAGGAAGGGTGGTGGGCCTGGGAGTGACAGGAAGGAGCTGTCTTGGGTGGTAGCTGGGTAGGGTTTCTCTGATGAGGTGCGTTTGGACAGAGGCCGCATGAAGATCTGAGGAGCAAGCTGTGAAGACACTGGGTCTTAACATTGTGGGTGGAGGGGACTCTAAGGAGAAAGGCCTTGGGAAAGTACAGTGTGCTTGGGCAATACCATGGAGGCCAGTGGGGCCGGGGTGGAGGGAGCAGAAGGGAGGCTGGTGGAAGAAGAGGCCCCCATGCATGGGGCCCACACAGCAGGGTCTATAGGCCTCCTAGGGCCTTGGCTCTGCCCTGGGTGTGGGGAGATGAGGTGGGACCAGGCCACTGTCGGCCCTCACCTGGACCACTGCAGTGGTGACTGTCTTTATCTTTTGCTCTTGGTTGTGTTATTCTCCTGCTTCAAATCCATAGCATTTCCCCAAACTGCACAGAAGGTTCTCATTATCTATCTTATACGTAGTAGTATGTATGTGTCAATCCCAAGTGTGAGATTTTTTAAGCATAAGAAAAGTTGAGGAACAATATATACGATGCACACCCATGAAACTCCCGTGTTCATTAGTTGGCGTTTCCCACGATTGCTCTAGTCAGGCCTCATTTTATGTCTTAGATGTGTATAAGAGACAGCCGCCCTCCCCCCGCCTCCTGTCCGCAGGCTCCCCTCCCCCAACACCGTCCCCTGGTCGGTGCAGAGCTGTCCCCTCCCCAGCCCACATGGACGGGGGCTGACGTGGATGTGCCTGTCCTGCAGACGGACACTTCAATCCCGAGGTGGTCAAGTACCGGCAGCTGTGCTTCCGGTCGCAGTACAAGCGCTACCTCAGCTCCCAGCAGCAGTACTTCCACCGGCTGCTGAAGCAGATCCTGGCCTCGCGCAGCGTAAGTGATCCCCCTCCCGGGAGCGGCGCGGACACGCACCTGGTGACCTGAAGGGGCGGGTGGGGCAGCAAGGAAAGACCGCAAGGAAGGAAACTGCCCATCTACCCCCAACACGGCCAAGTGCATCCTTCTTTTTTAAGGTGCATTTTCAGACGCGTCCTAATTTCAGAGATGTTAGGACAGAGGAAAAAAAGGATACGGCTTAGAATCGATGAAATGCCGTAGCTTCTTGATTTACCCAGAGAGGTGGCTTTCAGGTCCATGGGGGTCGTGCAAGAGAACCAGGTTGCCCTCAGTTTCCCGTCTGGCTGCCTGAGGGGAGCCAGGTTTAGTGGCCCCAGGTCTGGACCAGCCTTGGGAGGCCTCGGGGTCGGGTAGTTGTGCCCTCAGAGGACCTGTAAGTTTCGGTGTGGAAATACTTAGGTATAAGTATAATACTCTGGTATAAGTACTCAGTCTCGGTCGAGTAGCTCTCCGATTTGGGATTTTACACCGTAATCACCTTTTATTTGAATGTATTCATCCATGAGCATCTTTGTGATCGGAGGGAGGGAATTGAGCTCGTTGAGAGAGAAGGAAGCGTGGACTCGGGGGACCGGCCCGGGTAAGCTCCCAGGACCCCGTCCCATCTGTCCTGTCTGCAGGACCTGCTGGAGATGGCCCGGCGGAGCGGCCCCACCTTCCCGGCGCGGCGGAAGCGGCCCTGGCCATCGCGCGCGCCCGAGGAGCGGGAATGGCGCACCCAGCAGCGCTACCTGAAGGTCCTGCGGGAGGTGAAGGAGGAGTGTGGGGACACGGCGCTGTCCTCCGACGAGGAGGGTGCGTGTCCTCGGGCCCCCGGGGCTGGTGCCCGTCTCCACCGCCGCTGCTCGTCCGGCTGGAGCTGGGGGGCGCCATGTCCCCAGCCCCGCAATGAGGAAGCCACGCCTGTGCCCTGTGGCCCGTCTGGGCCAGTGGTGGAGCTTGGAGCCCCTGGTCCTCGGGCCCTGAGACATTCCCGCTGGGCGGCTGTGACTGCAGACCACTGCGCTCTCGGCGCTCAGGTGCCTGCGGGCCTACCGCAGGGTCTCTAGTTCTGCCGGCTGCTCGAGAGGACTGCTTCCCCCCAGGAGGGGCGTAGTGACCTGGCCTCCCCAGTGACCCACCACTGTGGATGTCTCTCCTCCTGGACAAGCTGCTTACATGACCTCAGAGCTACAGTCCGACTGGGAGGGGTCTGGAGGGAGTGCTAGAACCTGGCTTCCCGATTGTTGGCTTAGCCATCCAACGACCACTTGGCCAGTCTCCCCTGCCGGGGTCTAAGACCATGTTGGATTTACAAGGAAACTTTTCTTTTGAAGATCTCAGCTCGTGGCTCCCAAGCTCCCCAGCACGCTCCCCAAGCCCTGCTGTGCCCCTGAGGGTGGTGCCCACGCTCTCCACCACGGACATGAAAACCGCAGGTGAGCTCTGGTCTGGTGCCAGGGCGTGGAGGGGTGTTGAGGTAGGGGATGAGGTGCGGGGAGCAGCACTGGCTTCTTCCTGCCAGGAAAAGAGCAGTGTTCCTTAGACCTCGGAGGTTTGGAGAGGTTTTTGTGTGGCTCTACTTTTTTTTACAAATAGGCCAGCTAGCATTCCTTCCTTTACTTTGAAAATTTCTCTTAGGAGTTGATCAGCTGGCATTTTGGCCTAAAGAAAGCAGAATCTTAAAATAACAATACTAAGGGACAGTTTAATAATGGAACAAGAGAGGTAAACAGAGGCACAACAGTTTCTTGGCATGTCCATGGAATTGGAGAATATTCTTAATTGGATAGGAATTAAAGAAGACTGTGAAGAAATTCAGGAGCGGCTGAGTACGGAGATTATTGTTACTGACCAGGTTACAGAAGAGCTGCAGAGTTGAGTCAGTGACTGTTCATGTTTTAAGACTGTGGTACTTGTAGCACACGAGTCAGAAGGGAAACCCAGAGATGTCTTTCTTTTGAATACTAAAGTGGCCAGGAAAATGTGAGTCTGAGCCCTGTGGAAATGAGGACTATCCATGTGGTTCAATTCCTTTTCTCTCAGATAAAATAGAGCTGGGGGACAGTGACCTGAAGATAATGTTAAAGAAGCACCACGAGAAGCGGAAATACCAACCAGTAAGATTGGAGGGGGTAGTGGGTAGGTTGTCAGTCTTGTCTCCAAGCGGGTGTCCTGAGGACCGTACAGGGAGTCACTGCGTCCTCAGTCCCCTTTCCTTGTGCTTGTTAGAGGGCAGGACAGCATGGAGACCCAGGAACACCAAAGATGTGAGGAGAAGACAAACACTTTGACTTCATAAGACGTGCTCACCGTGATGTCTCATCTAGTCTTTAGGACAGTACTGCTCCGTGAATCATTATGTCCAGTTTGCGGGTCTCAGAGAGGTCAGGGAGCTTGTCTTCTGCCTGATGGCTAGCAAGCAGCAGAGCCTGAACAACTCCCATATTTTGTGTTTCTGTTCCTCCACTCCACCAGATCACAGTAATGCCAAGCCAGAAAGTGTAGTGGAGGAAGGAAAGGCAGTTCTTCCAAGGCGGAGGGGTGAGATGGGCAGAGTCTCCATGGGAGTTAAATCCAGGTTCTGCCTCTGTCTTTTCTACTCACAGTGGTGGTGGGTGAATCCCTTCATTCCTCTGAGCCACACTGTCAGTCTTTGTAAAACACAGCACCATTTAACAATACTATTTGAAGAACACAGAAAGAATGCACAAGAGCTTTATGAACTGTAAACACCACACATGAAAGGTTCTTCTCTGCCCTGTTAGAAAGAGCAGTAGTTTTTCTCTGTGTACTTTTTAAACTCAACACAGTTTCCTCAAGCACACCTGCCATCTAATTGTGTCTGTTAGGTACACGGGCAAAATCACCAGCAGTGTGTAGCTCCTCTCTGGGGCCTTGATAACACATCTCTGAATATCGTGTCTAGGATCATCCGGACCTGTTGACAGGGGACTTGACTCTGAATGACATCATGACTCGCGTGAACGCCGGCAGGAAGGGCTCACTAGCAGGTAAGAACATCCCGCGGAGGTGGCCTTCGCCCGACTGGTGTCTGCTCATTCAGGCCTCTGCACGGCACAGGAGGAAAGGTAGCCACAGCTTCTTTCTGGCTGATGATCTTTGTTTCGTTATCACCTCTCATGGATTTGTAGGTGGACAATGGTTATTCGATCAGCAGATCATTGGCTTTTTAAAAAACTCATTGAGTTTGGTTTTAAAAACAAAGCTGTGTCTTATTACTGAGGCTTTTCTTTGATTTGCTAGTGGGCCTTGGGAAAATAATAAGCAAATAAGCTCCCTCATTTCCTGATGTAGAAGTTGCCATTTTATGACTTATGTTGTTTTTTTCCCCCAGCCCTATATGACTTGGCTGTCCTTAAAAAGAAGGTTAAAGAAAAAGAGGAAAGGAAGAAGAAGAAAATAAAATTGATCAAGTCAGAGGTAGAGGACCTGGCCGAACCCCTGAGCGGTCCCGAAGGGCTCCCACCCCTTTCGCAGGCTCCATCCCCGCTAGCCATACCTGCCATCAAGGAAGAGTAAGTCAGCAGAGGGGTTCATGGCTCAGGGCCAGCCCTGTGCTGGTGCCTCCTCTGAACCCTGAGTCCCAGGATCCTGGGGAAAGTGCGTGGTGTGGTCCTTCACTGAACTGTTCTGTGACTGCCAAGAGGCTTGAAGGGCCTACAGCAACTGAGAGTTGTGGGTTGTTTTTTTGTTTTTTGATGGTCCTTATCTTTTTTCTTCCCTTACTAGGCCTCTTGAAGACCTCAAGCCTTGCCTTGGAATCAATGAAATATCTTCCAGCTTCTTCTCTCTTCTGCTGGAGATCCTGCTGCTGGAGGGACAGGCTAGTCTTCCTTTGGTAAGAGTTTAGGAAAAGCCAAGGGCACTGCGGTTTCAGGTGGTAAAAATCTTCAGCAGACTGTGGCTTGAGAACTCTGGGCTCTCCCCAGAGATCTGCAGCCAATTTGCTTTGTGAATTGGGTTCACGGGACAGACCCCACCGGCTCGTTCCAGCATAGTCATAGAATTGCCGGTATGTTGAAACAGAATGGAAATCTAACCAGGTCCTGCCTTTACTTTCTCCCTCAGCTAGAAGAGCGGGTTTTAGACTGGCAATCCTCTCCAGCCAGCTCCCTCAATAGCTGGTTCTCTGCGGCCCCCAACTGGGCAGAATTGGTATTACCAGCCCTGCAGTATCTTGCTGCAGAAAGCCGTGGTAAGGTGCTTTTTTCTGTAGGGTCAGTATCTTCCTCCCTCCCACCCAC
>SJYX01001986.1:113908-125211 GCA_006410675.1 Oreotragus oreotragus
GGCAAACCATTCAATACCACAACCCCCACCCCCACCTTTGTCTGATTCTCCTATTAGAATGCAGCCTCACTGCTTACATCCATCATGACTCTGCCTGGCACCATGCGGCAATGGGCTGTGCTGCCCTGATATGCTGTTGCCAAACAGAAGTGACCTCCCAGCCCAGGGGAGTCGGTGGTTCTGGGTTCAGCACTCTGGCCTGTGTGGCTTGCTTATGGGCATCCATTTCTTGTAGCTGTGCCGTCCAGCTTCTCTCCGTTTGTTGAATTCAAGGAGAAGACCCAGCAGTGGAAACTGCTCGGTGAGTACCACATGCCACTGACTTGTCACGGAGGTGCTGTCTCTCGTTTTCTCCCCTAAGTTTCTGGTGCCTTCCAGGTAGCGCAGGCCACGAGAATGTCGAGAAGGGCCGTGTTAGGCCTTGTTTTGCTCAGTAAGAGGATCTTTCCAGGCCCTTAGGAGCTCTCAGAGTCTAAGTTCATGAACCCCATTGGGTTTTGTCTGAGTTGAAATTGCCCTGTGTCCCGATGCACCCTGGGGCTGCTGGATCGAAATCTGTGTGTGGGGGGCTCTTACATTAGCACCTGTGTTTGTATCATTCATATCTGTGCCCTTAGTATAGCTTACAGTAATATGATTGATTTTCTTTCCTAAAATGGGCTTTGTTGTTGAGGATAATGTGTCAGGCAGCCCCAAGTAAGCTGTTTCTACTGGAAAGACTTCCTTTGTTATAAATTTGTACAGTCCCACTTACTGTGTAAGTTGTAGTAACATGTACTTGAAATAACTTGGTGATGGGAGGAAGATTCATGTTGATTTCCTGTGGAAATACTCAAACCTCTCTCCACTCTGTTTAGTGGTCTGTGACGAGAAACACGGAGAGAAGCTTGTGAAGCAGTAGGTTCATTCCTTCCTTACAACAGTGATTCACTTTCTAGGTGTCAGGCATTGCTAGGTGTTGGGGGTATAATGGTTTGTGTTGTAATCAGTATGTTCCTCTTTTGTGGAGCTTAAGACTTGTTTGGGGAACAAGTACTCAAATAGCAAACGTGCACATTCTGTGAAGGAAAGTGCTGGTAGGGGTAGATATTTGTAATGAGGCTTTGGTGTGGTGTGCATACAGAGTTCAAGACAGCTTTCCTGGGGAAGGTCATTTGAGCAGAGTTCTTCACAATGGTTAGGGACCAGCCCAGCAGTGGGACGGGAGAGGTTCCCATGGAGGGAGTGGTGTGGGTCAGTGGGGTGGGGAAGCTTCCTTTCAGGAACACACCAACCTGCAAAAAGATAATGATAATCCGGACTAGGGTTGGGAGAATGGATGCACTTGAGAGTTTAGGTAAAAGCTAGAGAGGTGGTTATGGACTCTGTGGTGAGTGAAGGAAGAGGGTGTCAAGTGTCACTGGTGCTGGACTTGTAACTAGTGAATGGGGTCTGCCATGGGCAACTGGGGAGGATGTCAGGGTTGGTGAGGGTAAGGAGCACGCGAGTGGTTATGGACATGCTGCGGCTTGAGCTTCCTTTGAGGTGCTGAGTGGATGGTGGGTTTAGAGTCCAGACCAGAGAGTCAAGGTGGAGAGCTGTGGGCATGTGTGCAGTAAGAGACGCCAGAGGCATGGGCCCGGTGAGGAGGCCAGAGGGCCTGGGATGAAGCCTTGAGAGACTCCAAGGTGGGAGAGGCAGAGGGGACACTGGAGGCAATGACCACAGAGTTGGGAGGAAGCCACGAGGTCTCAGTCAGGAGATGGGGAGTGTTCATTAGCCTCCATGGTTCCTGCAGCTCAGGAAGGTCAAGACGGGGTCTGTGGACATGGAAGAAATGGTGATGCTCTTGTAAAAGTGATGTAGGCTGTGTCCAGAGGTGCGCTGAGGCCATGGGTCCACCTGGCGTGGTGCCGGGGGTGGCAGGCCTGACCCAGCTGGGGAGTAAGTATCTCGGGCTTGTGGGTCAGATGCTTCCGCTGCAGCTGCTCAGCTCTGCCCTGTGCAGGGCAGCCAGAGACATGACGTAGGCAAGCAGCCACAAAGCTGGCCTCTGCGTGCACTGTGGACATGACGTAGGCAAGCAGCCACAAAGCTGGCCTCTGCGTGCACTGTGGACATGACGTAGGCAAGCAGCCACAAAGCTGGCCTCTGCGTGCACTGTGGACATGACGTAGGCAAGCAGCCACAAAGCTGGCCTCTGCGTGCACTGTGGACATGACGTAGGCAAGCAGCCACAAAGCTGGCCTCTGCGTGCACTGTGGACATGACGTAGGCAAGCAGCCACAAAGCTGGCCTCTGCGTGCACTGTGGACATGACGTAGGCAAGCAGCCACAAAGCTGGCCTCTGCGTGCACCGTGGAGAGCTGCGTGTCCTGGCTGTCAGGGCCCTCTGCTGCAGCTCCCCTCTAGGGAGACAGTGGATCTGGACCGCGCGTTCTGCAAGTGGTTTTTTTTTGTTGTTTTTATTTATTTTAAAAAAATTTTCGTTGGCCGTGTTGCATAGCATATGGGATCTTCATTCCCTGACCAGGGTTCAGACTAGCACCTCATGCATTGGAATCACGGAGTCTTGAGCACTGGCCTGCCAGGAATGTCCTGGGAAACTTTAAAAAATTCTGATGCCTGGGCCTTCCCCTCACCTGTTCTGATTAGTTGGTTTTGGGGAGCCTGAGCCTCAGCATTTTCAAAAGTTTCCAGGTAATCCCACATTACCAGGGTTGAGAAACTGGATTAGGCATCTTGAAGATTCCTGTTTTGGAGAATGACAAGATCTAATTGTGATTGTGGGAGTGATTGGCTGGGGTAGAGGGAGGCCACCAAGATCAGGAGGAGTTAAGGTGCTGGCTAGGCAGCCTGTGGGGATGTCCATCAGACACTTGAAGTTAATCCTGTCAGGTTTTTAATCCCTTCAAGTCAGTTTCAAGTTAATTTCTGTGAGTGTTGTCAGACAGCAGTCCAGTTTCATCCTGCGTGCGGAAGTCCAGGCCTGAGGGCTGTTCTGTACACAGGACCATTGCCACAGTCCTGACAGGTTCTTCCTCGGGCATAGGTACAGCAAGGAGGAGGAAGTGGGGTCCTTACCTTGTGCCTTTAGATCACATTGTTGTTATTTTTTGCCTTTTTGTTCTAATAGGCCAGTCCCAAGATAATGAAAAGGAATTAGCTGCACTCTTCCAGCTGTGGCTGGAAACCAAAGACCAGGCCTTCTGTAAGGTATGCTATGAGAACCTTCTGTACGCTATGTTGTTGAGAACCACCAGCTCTCTTGTCTTGGGCTTCCAGAACCCTTGAGTTAAACAGCATTCTGCAGTCCATTGACCTGTCACTGTTTTCCTTTCTCCAGCAAGAAACTGAGGACAGCTCAGATGCCACAACACCTGTTCCTCGAGTGTGAGTATAGCAGTACCCTGACTGAGGGTGGTGCCCCAGGAAACCCTTGTCTCAGTCCCACCCTGGTTGTGCTGACACGTCCTTGTACATTAGGGCCGGAGAGCTTGAGAGAGATGGGGTCCATGGGTCCTTGCCTGCCTCAGTGTCTCTCGGGGGCAGCATGCTCCCAGAGTAGGAGTGTCGCCCCAGGAGTCTGAGTGGCAAGATCCACCTGTAGGTGTGCTTTTCCCCAGTCTCCCTTCAGTTGCCTTGGAGAATGGTGGTTCTGGGTGCTGGAGAAGAGGTGATGGACCCAGTAGTTCTGGGCGCTGGAGAAGGGGTGGTAGACCCAGTGGTTCAGGGCACTGGAGAAGGGGTGATGGACCTGGTGGTTCTGGGTGCTGGAAAAGGGGCGATGGACGCTGGTGGTTCTGGGTGCTGAAGAAGGGGCGATGGACCCTGTGGTTCTGGGTGCTGGAGAAGGGGTGATGGACCTTGGTGGTTCTGTAGAGAAAGGGTGATGGACCTTGGTGGTTGTGTACGCTGGAGAAGGGGCAATGGACCCTGTGGTTCTGGGTGCTGGAGAAGGGGCGATGGACCCTGGTGGTTCTGGGTGCTGGAAAAGGGGCGCTGGGCCTGGTGGTTCTGGACGCTGGAGAAGGGGCGATGGACGCTGGTTGTTCTGGGTGCTGGAGAAGGGGCGATGGGCCTGGTGGTTCTGGACGCTGGAGAAGGGGCGATGGACGCTGGTTGTTCTGGGTGCTGGAGAAGGGGCAATGGACCCTGTGGTTTTGGGTGCTGGAGAAGGGGCGATGGACCTGGTGGTTCTGAGTGCTGGAAAAGGGGTGATGGATGCTGGTGGTTCTATACGCTGGAGAAGGGGTGATGGGCCTGGTGGTTCTAGACGCTGGAGAAGGGGCAATAGATCCTGGTGGTTCTAAACACTGGAATAGGGGCAATGGGCCTGGTGGTTCTGGATGCTGGAGAAGGGGCAATGGACCCTGGTGGTTCTGGATGCTGGAGAAGGGGCAATGGACCTGATGGTTCTGGACACTGGAAAAAGGGCGATGGACCCTGGTGGTTCTGGGTGCTGACAAAGGGGCGATGGACCATTGTGGTTCTGGACGCTGGAGAAGGGGTGATGGGCCTGGTGGTTCTGGGCACTGGTGGAGGGCAATGGACCCATAGGTCTTTTGTGTTCCAGAAGGACTGACTACGTGGTGCGGCCCAGCACGGGGGAGGAGAAGCGAGTTTTTCAGGAGCAGGTAAGAAAAAACTGGAACCCAGTGTAAATCTCTTGTGTCTGCGAGACCAGGTGGAAAGATGCTTTGAGCCCAAAATTCTTGGAAGCAGCTCACACTCTTAACCTCGCTGTTCCCTTAGTTGGGATTGCTTTTCCGGAGCAGAGATGGTGTGAGGAAGGGAATGGGAAACCTTTTGATGGTTTTTTTTTTTTGCAAATAACAAAACACACTTGCCGGGAGCCAGCGTGAGGAATCCCGCCCATGGCAAAGGTCATGAGGAAGGAAGCCCGACAAAACGCAAAGGCATGATCTGGCTTCAGGGGTTCCGCCTGAGTTTTCCTGAACATCTACCCCCAAAAACCAGAGTCGGCCTGACTTTATTGTACCGTGCTTTTCCATTCTTCTGACATTCTCTGGAAAAAGTTAACCTAGGGCTTCAGTCTCCTGTCTGAATGGAGGAATGTTTCAGCCCCAACCCCCTCTGATGGCACTCTAACTTGCCTAACAGGTTCCCCCGGACTTTTTACAACTTGTGAATTGTTTACAGCCCCTCAACTTCGAGAGGCACAAAGCTTAAAGCATCTTAAAGATACAGAGCCTTTTCTAAAGAGCTAAAAATCATATTGGTGATGGGTTTTCACTGTTGAGTCAATGACTGTTGCCAGGCCTCCATATTCTTTATCTTTTAACACCTGAAGGATATTAATCAGTGTAATTGGGATATAGAAAAAGGAATATAGTAGTTTTGATGTTAGCAGCACTAGACTTTTGAGTTAATTTCTTTTGTTATAAATCACTGTACTCCTTTTACTTGTTGTAAACTGTTGTGCCTTTGCTATGTAAGAATGTGACTTTATTTAGTGCTTTCTGAGAGTGGCACCAGACTTTGGGAAGAACAACATTTTCAACACAAATAAGTCTTCTGGTTGACAAACCCTTATCAGAAAAGGGCCGTAAAATGTTAATTGGCCCTCTGGCCAGAAGATGATGTAAATCATCTAAGACTTGTGTATACAACTAGGTATGCAGAAAGAAAGCCTGGTTTTGATAAGAGTCAGGGCTGCTGATGCTGCATAATTTTATATTATTCATTGATGTCTGTGTACAAAAAAAGGTATAAAAGGCCTTTCTGGACAATAGGGGATGGGCCAGTCGCTGGACTGGTTTCCCCCGTGTCTCCTCTTTACTCTGTTTTCAGGCTGAATTCCCATCTAGGGCGTGGGGGCTCGCCATGTCTACTTACTTGCCCCGGCTTCTAAGATCCATGCGAGAGGGAGCCCAAGGTGGGGCACCCCTGCTATTCAAGAGGACGCCAGTGGCCTAACGTAGATGGTGCAAGCTCCTTGTCTGGAACTTTATTGGCTTTCCATGTAAACCAAGTTATTCAGCCTCTTTTCTCCACTAAATTTTCCTACTACACTATTTCTTCTTAATCTCTCTTTCTATTTCTAAATAAATAAGTTTTTCCTCGCCTACGCCGTCTTCCCTTCGAATTCCCTGTATCCCCCGGGGCAGGACCCCGGCACACGTTGACTTCTTGATGACTTTGCTAGTGACTGGCCTTTGGGGGTCGTCCTTTCCCCACTCTGGTCGGCTCGGTGTTCCTAGTGGAATTCTCTCTTTCTATTTCTAAGTAAATAAGTTTTTCCTCGCCTACGCCGTCTTCCCTTCGAATTCCCTGTATCCCCCGGGGCAGGACCCCGGCACACGTTGACTTCTTGATGACTTTGCTAGTGACTGGCCTTTGGGGGTCGTCCTTTCCCCACTCTGGTCGGCTCGGTGTTCCTAGTGGAATAGCCTGATTCCTCCTTGTTCCAGTCTCTCCAGGCTGACCCCTTACTGCTTGGGGTGGCTGGAGAGAGCCCTCTGACTGACTCAGAAACGTTGTCCCTTCTCTTGACAGGAGCGCTACCGGTACAGCCAGCCCCACAAGGCCTTCACCTTTCGCATGCACGGCTTCGAGTCCGTGGTGGGGCCTGTGAAGGGTGTGTTTGACAAGGAGACCTCGCTCAACAAGGCGCGGGAGCACTCCCTGCTGCGCTCTGACCGGCCCGCCTACGTCACCATCCTGTCCCTGGGTGCGCCACCCCCCCACCCCCACCCCCCAGCAAAGGCTGGAGGGTCAGTGTAGCCCCAGGAAGCTTCGCAGTGGGGACACGGAGGGCAGGCTCCTGCCCAGAGAGTCACAGGGAATCCTTGTTTTCTTTCTGGATTCTGTGCTCAAGTTTACGTTCGTTTAGGAATTGTTCAGTTAGCTTAGGTGCCAGAATTTGTTTCCTCCAGACTGGGATTCTTTTAAAGGTGAGATTTTTCACTGTTTTTGTACCATGAATTGTTGGCAGTCTGGTAACCGCTGGACCCCTTCTCAGAATTAGGTTTTTAAATGCCTAAAATAAAATACACAGCTATGAAAGAAACCAGTCATATTGCAAAAATATTCAAGCAGGCTTATGGTGCAGAAATAGGTCTTTATTATGATAAATGACGTGACGCTGCCCCAGGTGTTGTGACTCCTCTGATTCCCATGTAGCGACGAGTAGAAATGATACTTTGAGTTGTCTCAGCAGCTGTGCTGTGGTAAGAGATCATCTGATTTCTGTTAGAACATCACAGCACTGCCAGCATGTGGTTGGCAACATATGCCAGCAAAGATTGTGCCAGCCTCGGCTCACAGTGGAAGGAAACGCTGAGTTTCAGTTTAAGTTGTAATTATCTCCTGGACCCTGTGAACTCTCAAGTTGAGGGCCTTCAGCCGTGGCTGAAAGTGTGAGGGGTGTGGAGGAAGCCGCCCCCAGAGGGCCGTGTGCCTCCGCTGCTGGGTCAGCAGCTGAGGGGCGGCTCCCCTGGGAGCCCTGCTAATGTGTGCACTTTGCTGTCTCTGGTGTTAGTTCGTGACGCGGCAGCACGGCTGCCCAACGGGGAGGGCACGCGGGCAGAGATCTGTGAGCTGCTCAAGGACTCCCAGTTCCTGGCACCCGACGTCACCAGCACGCAGGTGTGAAGGGAAGGGCTGCTCGCGTTTTGTTCAGGGGTTAAAGGTGCTTACAAGGGAGTACAGAATGTGTGTTCTAAGACACTTCAGTCGTGTCTGACTCTTTGCGACCCCGTGGACTGTGCCCTGCCAGGTTCCTCTGTCCATGGGGATTCTCCAGGCCAGAATACTGGAGTGGGTTGCCATGCCCTCCTCCAGGGGATCTTCCCAACTCAGGGTTTGAACCTGAACCTGTCTTATGTCTGCTGCATTGGCAGGTAGGTTCTTTACCACTGGAATCACCTGGGAAGCCCACACGAGGGAATACAGACTGGAGTAACAAATTTAATAAAACTGACGAGGAATTTCTTTTCGGTCCAGTGGTTAGGATTCTGAGCTTTCAGTGCCAAGGGCCTGGGTTCAGTCTCTGGTTGGGAAACTAAGATCCCACAAGCCGAGCAGCAAGGCCAAAAAAAAAAAAACCAAAAGAAAGGAGTCTGTCTGGGGAAGGGTGAGCAGAGCTGCCCTGTGACCTTATTGACGGTGAGGCTTTCCTTCAGCGTCTGTTGAGGGTCCACAACTCACCGTCTTCAGGGCAACTCTGTCTCCCAGGTCTCAGAGTTTCTTGTTTTGCTGAGTGACAGGTGAGCCACTGGGAGTAGGCTCTGTGTGGGGGCCGTGCCCCCCCACCCCTGGGTTTCCTCTGGCATCTGAGCCGGTGGTTTTCCTTCCCTTGTCCTGGGTCTCAGGTGAACACGGTGGTGAGCGGCGCCCTGGACCGGCTGCATTATGAGAAGGACCCATGTGTGAAGTATGACATCGGGCGGAAGCTGTGGATCTACCTGCATCGGGACCGCAGCGAGGAGGAGTTTGGTATGTGCCCAGCTAGCCCAGGGCGCCCTGACATTCTGTCCCGGCCCCACCCTTCTCCTTGGCATTCGCTCAGGACGCCACCGTGCAGGGAGATGGAGCCCTGGCTCTCAGCGCGACCACCCTCCTTCCTGAGCTGAGCTGCCCACTCTTGCCCACAGAGCGGATCCACCAAGCCCAAGCAGCTGCGGCCAAAGCCAGGAAAGCCCTCCAGCAGAAGCCCAAGCCCCCGTCCAAAGTGGTGAGTGACCTCGTGGGACGGCGGCGGAGGGGCCAAGCCGTCCCGGTCACCTGGCTCACGCCGCGTGTGTTCCCTCCCGTGCACATGCAGAAGGCCAGCAGCAAGGAGGGTCCGGTGAAGGTCCTGAGCGGCGGCCCGTCTGAGCAGAGCCAGCTGAGCCTCAGCGACTCCAGCATGCCCCCAACCCCGGTCACGCCCGTGACGCCCACCACACCTGCTCTGCCTGCCACGCCGATCTCCCCGCCGCCAGTGCCGCCAGTGAACAAGAGCGGCCCCGCGACAGTCTCGGAACCGGCCAAGTCTGCGTCAGGGTGAGCATCCCGCGTCCTGTCGGGCCTTCTCCCTCCAGGCTCCTTTGGCGTGCCGTCCTGAGTTGCGCCTTCTTTCCCCGGTGCTCCTCGCAGGGTTCTTCTCGTGTCCTCACCAACCGTGCCGCAGCTGGGAACCGTGCTGTCCCCAGCATCCAGCCAGACCCCGCCGAGTTCTCAGGCTGCTGCCCGTGTTGTGAGCCACTCGGGCTCAGCTGGGCTCCCCCAGGTGCGGGTGGTGGCCCCGCCCAGCCTTCCTGCCGTGACGCAGCCAACAGGGCCGGCCCCGGCGCTTCCACCGATGCCCGCAGGAGCGCAGATCCGCATGCCGGCCTCTGGCGCACAGGCCAAAGGCGGGCCACAGGTAAGAGGGACGGGCTGCCCACGTGGGCTCAGGAACCTGGTGGGCAGTCTGGGTCGGGACCCAGGACCTGGGTCACTGCTGCTGCTGCTGGCGTTTATCACAACAGCTCAGTTAATGCTCAGGGCCCAGTGACTGAGTTAGGAGTTGTGTTTGCACGTCGGGAGTCAACTATGGGAAGTTTAGTGATGCCCCCCAGGCTGTGACATCAGGAACCTGGTGGATGAAGGTGGGATGTGAGTGTTGGTGTCAGGCTCTTCTGTCCTGACTCTGATCTTCTCTAGGCCACTGACCGTGGGGCTGTAGACAAGGGTCTCCTGCCTCGGGCCCCTGTGTTGTAAAGGGGTATGGTGTTTCCCCTCTCCTTGCATGGTTAAAATGAGATGTCAGACAGGAAAAGTGTTTCTGAAAGTTGAGCTGCTCTACCAGCATGTCAGAACTCCTCACTGTCCATTTCAGGGGGTAGTGAGTGCTCGGTACTATGAGCTTAGAAACCCTCCTAGGGGAATGCGTGGGTGGTGACAACTGGAGACCTCTCTGGGTGCCGGTCTGCGGTTTCCTGTCTAATTAAACTCTCGGCCCCCTGCCCGGAACTAGACAGTCATGGCCGCCGTTCCGGTCAAAGCGCAGACACCGACGGCCACCGTGCAGCGGCCGGGACCGGGGTCAGCAGGGCTCACAGTGACAAGTCTCCCAGCGGCGGCCAACCCCACGAGCAAGCCCGCCACCAGCTCTCCTGGGGGCTCCGCTCCCAGCACCCCCGCAGCGGCAGTTCTTCAGAACGTCGCGGGACAGAACATTATCAAGCAGGTACGTGAAGCCTCTGCGCGGGTCTCAGTCCTTTGTCTGGAATCAGAGGGAGACTTAGGGGTTTGTGACCTCTGATTCTGAGTTCATTTCTAGTCAAGTGTGAGTTTCCAGCAAGGGTAGTGCAAGGTTGGGAGATGCTGGAATGGGGTTTTTTGTTTCTTTCCATGTAATTCAGGATTTAGTAGCCGAGTCTTTGGACTTGGAGTCAACTTTTCATGGATTTGCTTAAACCTAAAACCCTGTAGATAGAGTGCCTGATGAACTATGGATGGAGGTTCTTGACATTGTACAGGAGGCAGGGATCAAGACCATCCCCATGGAAAAGAAATGCAAAAAAGCAGAATAGCTGTCTGGGGAGGCCTTACAAATAGCTGTGAAAAGAAGAGAAGCGAAAAGCAAAGGAGAAAAGGAAAGATATAAGCATCTGAATGCAGAGTTCCAAAGAATAGCAAGGAGAGATGAGAAAGCCTTCCTCAGCGGTCAATGCAAAGAAATAAGGAAAACAATAGAATGGAAAAGACTAGAGATCTCTTCAAGAAAATTAGAGATACCAACAGAATATTTCATGCAAAGATGAGCTCAGTAAAGGACAGAAATGGTGTGGACCTGTTGAACAGAAGCAGAAGATATTAAGAAGAGGTGGCAAGAATACACAGACGAACTGTACAAAAAAGATCTTCACGACCCAGATAATCATGATGGTGTGATCACTCACCTAGAGCCAGACATCCTGGAATATGAAGTCAAATGGGCCTTAGAAAGCATCACTACGAACAGAGCTAGTGGGGGTGATGGAATTTCAGTTGAGCTATTTCATATCCTGAAAGAAGATGCTGTGAAAGTGTTGCACTCAATATGCCAGCAATTTGGAAAACTCAGCAGTGGCCACAGGACTGCAAAAGGTCAGTTTTCATTCCAATCCCAAAGAAAGGCAATGCCAAAGAATGCTTAAACTACCGCACAGTTGCGCTCATCTCACACGCTAGTAAAGTAATGCTCAAAATTCTCCAAGCCAGGCTTCAGCAATACGTGAACCGTGAACTTCCAGATGTTCAAGCTGGTTTTAGAAAAGGCAGAGGAACCAGAGATCAAATTGCCAGCATCCGCTGGATCATGGAAAAAGCAAGAGAGTTCCAGAAAAACATCT
>SJYX01001986.1:125358-186814 GCA_006410675.1 Oreotragus oreotragus
ATTGGCAACATCCACTGGATCATGGAAAAAGCAAGAGAGTTCCAGAAAAACATCTATTTCTGCTTTATTGACTATGCCAAAGCCTTTGTGTAGATCACAATAAACTGTGGAAAATTCCGAAAGAGATGGGAATCCCAGACCACCTAACCTGCCTCTTGAGAAACCTGTATGCACGTCAGGAAGCAACAGTTAGAACTGGACATGGAACAGCAGACTGGTTCCAAAGAGGAAAAGGAGTACGTCAAGGCTGTATATTGTCACCCTGCTTATTTAACTTCTGTGCAGAGTACATCATGAGAAACGCTGGACTGGAAGAAGTACAAGCTGGAATCAAGATTGCCGGGAGAAATATCAATAACCTCAGATAGGCAGATGACACCACCCTTATGGCAGAAAGTGAAGAGGAACTAAAAAGCCTCTTGATGAAAGTGAAAGTGGAGAGTGAAACAGTTGGCTTAAAGCTCAACATTCAGAAAACTAAGATCTTGGCATCTGGTCCCATTACTTCATGGGAAATAGATGGGGAAAGAGTGGAAACAGTGACAAACTTTATATTTTGGGGGCTCCAAAATCACTGCAGATGGTGACTGCAGCCATGAAATTAAAAAGCACTCCTTGAAAGGAAAGTTATGACCAACCTAGATAGCATATTCGAAAGCAGAGACATTACTTTGCCAACAAAGGTCCATCTAGTCAAGGCTATGATTTTTCCAGTAGTCATGTATGGATGTGAGAGCTGGAATGTGAAGAGGGCTAAGTGCTGAAGAATTGATGCTTTTGAACTGTGGTGTTGGAGAAGACTCTTGAGAGTCCCTTGGACTGCAAGGAGATCCAACCAGTCCATTCTAAAGGAGATTGGTCCTGGGTGTTCTTTGGAAGGACTGATGCTAAAGCTGAAACTCCAATACTTTGGCCATCTCATGCAATGAGTTGACTCATTGGAAAAGACTCTGATGCTGGGAGGGATTGGGGGCAGGAGGAGAAGGGGACGACAGAGGATGAGATGGCTGGATGGCATCACCGACTCGATGGACATGAGTTTGAGTGAACTCCAGGAGTTGGTGTTGGACAGGGATGCCTGGCGTGCTGCGATTCATGGGGTCGCAAAGGTTGGACACGACTGAACGACTGAACTGAAAACCCCGTAGAACAGCTGGACAGGCGTTATTGGCATTTCACTTTTGTAGAAATGGGACATGTCTGTGCTTTCATGGTAGTGTGTGCGTGAAGATAACTGTTGAGCTGCAGGGACTGGTTGGGCAGAATCATACCAACTGCTGAGAGCAGGGCCTGGGCAGTGCTGAATGTGCTGTAGATGCCGAGTACTGTCGTTCTCATGACACTGCGGGGCAGCCACTTTGATTATTCCCATTTTACTGTGAAGAATCAGAACCACTAACGATGAAGCAAAGTTATTTCTTCATCAAACGAAGGTTTCTTGAGTGCCTCCTGTGTGCCGGGCACTGTGCAGGGTGTGGGGTCAAGGGGTGAATCACACAGACTTGTAGCATCACATGTCACAGCACTGGCGGACAGGCACGTACTTCCGGGTCGGGTGCCATAAGGCCGTGACAGTCGGTCAGCGGGGAGGGGCGGGTCAAGGGTGATGGGCAGAGGTGGTGGCTGATGAGAGGAGGCCTGTCTGGGGAGGGGGCTCATGAGCGAGGTGAGTGAAGCTGGAGAGCACGCCACGCTGGAGAGCACGCCATGCTGTGCTTGTCCGGGCCCAGCCTCCCAGGCGTGGGAATGGCACGTGAAGAGGTCTCAATCAGGAGTGTGGGGAACAATAGGAAAGCAGCTGGAAGCTCCTGTGTATGTGTGAAGGTGTTAGAAGGCGAGGTTGCCAGCAGTTAAGTCAGGTCAGAATTTGCCTTTAATTTAGGTGTGACGGGAACTGTGGAAAGACTGTGGGCTGGGATGACTTGACCTAGTTTACGCTTAGAGATTCCTGCTTGGGGAGGGAGCTGGGAATTAGAGATTCCTGCTTGGGGAGGGAGCTGGGAAGGGTGTTAGGTGGAGGAGAACATAGGTAACTGTGGCTGATTCATGTTGATGTTTGCTACAAACCAGCATAATAGTGTAAAGCAATTATCTTTCAATTAAAGATCTATAAATTAGAAAGAAACCCCTGCTTGCGCACCGTGAATACTGGGAGCCCGGAGCAGAAGCAGGAAAGCCACGTGGGAGCGGGTAGCAGCTGTGTGGCTCCAGCATTAAGCATGTGTAGGGCGTGAAACGAGGCCTGAGAAGTGTGCACTCAGTGGACAGGGATAGTGACTGAGCTTGACCGGCACAGTGGGTCATGAATTTGGGGGAACAGGTTTACAGTAGAATGTGAGGCGAGGCAGGGGAGACAGTGATAGATAGCCTTGCTTTTGCTGAGGGCGGAGACCTGAGGCTGCAGGGGGATGTGGAGTGAGGCAGGGGTGGGCATGCTTTGGCTAGGGGGGAGCGGCACTGTGACACTCAGTGGTCCAGCAGAGGTAGGGGGTGGCTCACTAGACACAGTTCCTCGGCTAGGAGGGTCGCACCTGTTGCATGTGGATGTTGGCCGTAGGTAAGAAGGCATTGATGTGAAAACCCAGGAAGTCTGGTCCCAGGGCTCACACCCTTCAGCACTGAGCCTGGTGCTGCCTCAAGGTGGAGGTTGGCTCAGCCATAATTAGGTGTTTTTGAGACAGTAGGAGAAATGTGAGCGTGTCTTATAATATTTACCAGGTGATTATTAGATAAGAATAGATAGTTACTTTTAAATTTGGTCCTGGGCTATTTTATGTGAAGGGCTGGAGCAGCCTTGGATACCCAGGGATGAGTGTGTTGATAAGCAAAATGATATTTATTGGTTTACTTTAAAATATTCCGACTCCTCCCTCCCTCCACCTGGGCCCCTCAAGAGTGGGGAAAAATAGATACTCCTGGCCATGTGGTGACTTCTGAAGCTGGTGGTACGTGAATTTGTTAGGCCGTTCTCTACTTTGGTGATCGTCCTCCATTTTTCAAAGTAAAAAGTTAGGAAAGTTCGTGAAATGCACCTCTCTTGTAATGGAGGTTCCCCAGCTTTCCCCTGAAACCCTTTGAGCCCGGAGTCAGTGCTCTTCTTCCCCTGCAGGTGGCGATCACTGGGCAGCTTGGCGTGAAGCCCCAGACAGGCAGCAGCGTGCCCCTCACAGCCACCAACTTCCGGATCCAGGGCAAGGACGTGCTGCGTCTGCCACCCTCCTCCATCACCACGGATGCCAAGGGCCAGACGGTGCTGCGCATCACCCCAGACATGATGGCCACGCTGGCCAAGTCCCAGGTCACCACAGTCAAACTGACCCAGGACCTCTTTGGGACGGGTGCCGGTGCCACGGGCAAGGGCATCTCGGCGACCCTCCACGTCACATCCAACCCCGTTCATTCCACTGACAGCCCTGCCAAGGCCGGTGTGGCCACTGCCCCGTCGTCCACTCCAGCAGGGACCACTGTGGTCAAAGTGACTCCTGAGCTCAAGCCAGCGGAAGCCTCGAGTTCAGCTTTTCGCTTGATGCCAGCGCTCGGTGTGAGCGTGGCCGACCAGAAGGGGAAAAACACAGTGGCCTCATCAGAAGCGAAGCCAGCTGCCACCATTCGCATTGTGCAGGGCCTAGGGGTGATGCCCCCCAAAGCAGGCCAGACCATCACGGTTGCAGCTCACACCAAGCAAGGGCCCTCCGTGGCCGGTGGGTCTGGAACTGTTCACACGTCGGCCGTGACCATGCCCAGCGTGAACGCTGCCGTGTCCAAGACCGTGGCTGTGGCTTCTGGGGCGGCCAGTGCCCCCATCAGCATCGGGGCTGGAGCCCCCGCCGTGCGGCAGGTCCCCGTCAGCACCGCGGTCGTCTCCACGTCCCAGGCCGTGAGTAACTTCAGGGGTGTAGACTAGAAGCCCAGCATAGCTCCTCTTTGGACCCGGACAGGCCTGTTCACCATATGACTCTTGCTTGTTTAGTTCTGAAACACGTTAGGAAAGTGTGGCACAGGCAGTAGTTCTCAGAACAGTAGAGCAGCACGGAGGTGCATGGAGTAAATACGAACTTTCTCTTCCCGCTCTCTAGTTCCCCTTTCATGAGGCTCATCACTAGTGGTGGTTTGCCATTTATCCTCCAAGTCCTTTTTCTGAGCATTTTCATACATATGTACGAAATTTTAAGATCCCTATGAGAAACCTCAGTCTGTATACNATGGAGTAAATACGAACTTTCTCTTCCCGCTCTCTAGTTCCCCTTTCATGAGGCTCATCACTAGTGGTGGTTTGCCATTTATCCTCCAAGTCCTTTTTCTGAGCATTTTCATACATATGTACGAAATTTTAAGATCCCTATGAGAAACCTCAGTCTATATACTGTTGTGTGATTTGCTTTGTTCATTTAAAAGTACGTCTTGAGGGTTGTTCCAGATTCTATGCAGAGACTGTGCCCTTTCAGTGAGATCCCTGTCCTTTGTTAATACCCGGCGCTACGGGGCCTGTTTGCTGTGTGAGCACAGGGCAATGTTTCTGGAGTGGGTCGGGGAGGTGCGCATCAACCGTTCTGACACTCCCGCTGTGTTCAGAGAAAGACCACACCAGCTTACGCTCCATCAGCCAGCCTTCTGTTTCCCTTACCCCTTAACCAGCACTGGGGAGCCTGTTCTGTGAATCTTTACGTCTCCATCTTACTGGGGTTCTTTTTCTCTTTTCCTGGTCTTTGGTGGGGACGGGCTCTGTGTTCAGAGAAAGACCACACCAGCTTACGCTCCATCAGCCAGCCTTCTGTTTCCCTTACCCCTTAACCAGCACTGGGGAGCCTGTTCTGTGAATCTTTACGTCTCCATCTTACTGGGGTTCTTTTTCTCTTTTCCTGGTCTTTGGTGGGGACGGGCGTCCCTTTGTCAGGGGAGGTTGGTGAGGGCTCTCCAGGGGTGAATGGGACATTTGCCATTGTTTTTCTGGGGTGTTTTTCTGGTATTTTCATGTTGTGTGAGCTGGTACCAACCTTTATATTTTCCACATGTTAGTTCTTATATGTGTAGAAAATATTTTCTTTCAGTCTGTCATTTTTTAACCTTGCATGTGAAGCCTTTTTGCTCTGCAGGTATTTTATCTGATTAGATTATCAGCATTTTCTGGTTCCTAGGTTTCATGTCTCATGCCTTAGCCCAGGGTTATGAAGATGTCGGCTCTCATTTTCATAAAGTATTTTTAGGGCTTAAAAAACGTATAATGGATAAATCCACTTGAAATGTATTTCTGTGAATGTCATGTGTGATAAAGCTCATCTTACATTTTTCACATTATTCCAACATCGTTGAGTAGTATGTCTCTTCCCAGTTAATTTGAGACATTACCCTTATTGGTTCCTGTATCAACAGGTGTGTTTTGGGGAGCAGGTGTTTATTCTTAGGCCTCTAGGTAAGGGGCAGTGTTCTGTATGGCGGCTGTATCTGGACAGTAGAGAACACAGTCTGACTTCTCTAAGTAAGCCATACAGGAAAGCCTCATCAGTTAGGATAAAATCCAGAGTGATGGGGAGAGGAGAACCAACACGGTAGTAAAGCCAGGCAGCCGACCCTAACGTGCAGCGTGGCTTTAAAAGAGATGTTTGTTGAGGTTCTCACATCAGAGAATTAAGGCAGTGAGGAAGCAGCTCTCACTTGATCCGCTTTTCTTTCGAGTCCTGACACAGGTGTGTCCTGCGGCATCCAGCTTGTGGCCCTCAGTCGGAGTGACTGGAAGCGGAGAGCTCCGGGTGGGGCAGGCAGGTTGAGGGGTGGTGCCTAGGCAGCTGGTTGCGTTGCTCACAGAGGGATGTGCAGTTGGTGGGTGCTGCTCTGAAGTCTCCCGAGCACCGAGCTCCTTAGCACAGCCCTGCAGCCCTCAGTCGGTTCCCTGAGGGCACCACCTGGCCGCGTCCTCTGGCCTGCTGGCACCGTTCAGTGCTTTCTAAGGGGCTACAGTTGAGTCATTTGGAGATCGGTGTCCGGCCCGGGGGACAGGTTTCCTCCCGAGTGCCTGGCTGCTGTAGAACCAGCTTAACCTGTAGGAAAGATTGATTCCTTTTCTTTGCATCTTGTCAATTACTCCTCTCGAGTTATTTTTTTCAAGTCAGATTTACACAAGATTTTACCGTGTATAAATTTTATCAACCAAAAGTTAAAACTAGGCAACCTAAAAACTGGTGGCCGTAGTGACCTACTCTGACCATCATGAAGTCCCAGACATGCCAGGCATCTCCAGCTCCCTTTGCGCTCCTCCCCCACATTTACCTGTGGGGTGCACTTCTCTCTTGGGTGAGTTTAGTATTAGTGTCCCCAACTCCTCTCCCTCATCTCCGGGAGGAACAGCACCCAGGCGTGGGCCCTGCTGTGTGTGCTCCCCTGTTCTGCACCTGACCATCACAGCTCCTGATCGCCTCTGTCCCGGCTCGGGTCTTCCGCCCGGCTGCCATGTGCCAAGTGTCAGGGTGCATGGATGAGTGAGAGCCTCCCCTTGGGCAGCCCAGCCTCTACTGCCCTAAAGGGAACACACCCTTTCCCTTGTGGCTCGGGCGCATGTTTTATCCTGATGCCGGCAGGTGCACTTGGCTGCTCTGATTCGGCAGGAAGGAGGAGGCTCACAAACAGATGACCCCTTGGTAGAACACACGAGCCCTCACCTGGACCCCAGCTACAGGAGCACTGGGCACTGCAGAGGACCCCTCGGCTCCTGCGGCCCCTGGGTGACGCTGCGTGGTGGTCCTTGCCTCCTCCTTTCCGTAAACCTGATTCTTTTCCTCTGTAGGGTAAGCTGCCTACACGGATCACAGTTCCGCTGTCTGTCATCAGCCAGCCCATGAAGGGCAAGAGTGTGGTCACAGCCCCCATCATCAAAGGCAACCTGGGGGCCAAGTAAGTGCTGGGGGCTCCTGGACTCGAGGGTATGTGGGAAGGCGGCTGGTTTCCTGGGCTCTCCTTCATTGTGCTTGACAGTGTCTCAATCACCTCAAGTTGTTTCAGGCGCTGGGGATAAAGTGAGGTCAGTGCTACCAACAGGCTCATGCTAGGAACAGTGAGCTAACCTCGTCTGTGGGGTGGTAGTGCATGCTCTGGGGACAGAGCAAGGGACCGACAGGAGGCACTGGGTGGAGTGGGCGGTGACCAGCGTGCTGTTAGGGAAGCCTCCCCTCGAAGTCAAGCCCTGGGGTGTGATGGCGCAGAGGGCTCTGACTTGACGAGAGTGAAGAGGAAGACAGGAGTCTGGGTGTCTGGGCAGTTGCCCTGGGGCCGGGTTTCTGGCTGGAAGCGCGCACCTCCCGACGACCATCTTGACCCCGGCTGGTCACCAAGTAGACACAGAGCCTTTTCATCCAGAGCACCAGGGGCCTTTGTCTGGCACGGGAGTGTGGCAGCTGGAAGAAGGGGTGGGATCTCTGGCTGGTGTCCTGTCAGTCCAGTGCTGGGGTCCTCTGGCCTGGGCCTGGCCTCATGCCTCTCCCCCACAGCCTCGGCGGTCTGGGCCGCAACATCATCCTCACCACCATGCCAGCGGGCGCGAAGCTCATCGCTGGCAACAAGCCGGTCAGCTTCCTCACGGCCCAGCAGCTGCAGCAGCTCCAGCAGCAGGGTCAGGCCACGCAGGTGAGGCCCAGTGCCCTCGCAGGCCTCGGGCTACTCCCTTCCCCACGCGCTCATCCTCACCGTGGGCCACTGGCCATCTGCCTACCAGACTTTCTTTCTGTGCACAGGTGCGCATCCAGACAGTCCCCGCATCCCACCTCCAGCAGGGAACGGCCTCGGGTTCCTCTAAGGCCGTCTCCACCGTCGTCGTGACCACGGCCCCGTCTCCTAAGCAGGCACCCGAGCAGCAGTGATTCTCAGGGAGGAAGACACTCAGCGGCTGGACGCCACGCCAGTCGGCCTTCAGGCTGGGAGGGCAGGAGCACGGTGGCTGCTTCGCCCCCGTCCGCCGGGCGGGGTGGGTGTCTGTCTGAGGAAGGCCAGCAGCGGGACGCCGGCCGCTCAGCTGGGCTCCGCGGGGAGTGGGCTGCGCCAGGTGTCCTGGGCCCCTGAGCTCTGTCCTGTCTGGTCTGGGAGAAGTGTCTCTGGTGGGGGTGTGTGAACTCACCGTGGTCACACGAGCCCAGCTCTCCCAAGAGGAGACACTGGGGACGGGCTGATGTCACGGGCATGTGGATGGTGAGTGAGACGTTCTCTGCAGGGGTTGTTTACACCCTGGCCTTGTCTGTGGTTGCTGGTTTGGGTCGTTGTTCTGTGTCCAGATATTTTTATGTAACATTTTTTGAAAAAACCCGTTGTACACCTCTATCAAGTAGAAACCTGGGCTTAGACACGCCCCCACCCCCCAGAAACGCGTATTAAGTTGCTCCAGTAGTGTCCGACTGTTTACAGTCCTGTGGACTGCAGCAAGCCCAGGCTCCTCTATCCATGGGATTCTCCAGGCAAGAATACTGAAGTGGGTTGCCGTTTCCTTCTCCAGGGGATCTTCCTGACCCAGGGATCGAACCCACGTCTCCTGTATTGCAGNAGGGATTCTCCAGGCAAGAATACTGGAGTGGATTGCCATTTCCTTCTCCAGGGGATCTTCCCGACCCAGGGATCAAACCCAGGTCTCCCGCATTGGAGGCAGACGCTTTAACCTCTGAGCCACCAGGGAAGTGGTCCTGGAGTGGATTGCCATTTCCTTCTCCAGGGGATCTTCCCAACCCAGGGATCGAACCTGGGTCTCCTGCATTGTAGACAGACGCTTTACCATCTGAGCCACCAGGGAAGTCATGAAGCATCCTAGGCTTGTACAAAACCCACCACTGGTTTTCCTCCCCTTCCCATCCTGCTCCATCCTTCTGTTCACAGAATGCCTCTGCCTGGCCTGAAGTTGTCATCTGACCTTTTGGCCCTTACCCCTGAATTGAAGTATTCAGGGAGTTGATAAATGCACAGAAAAGCTGGCAGTGATGTCATGGTGCTATTTCTTCAGATCAGAGAGCCTGGAAACATCTTGAAATCACCTTCTTCAGGGCTATAAATAGACTTACAAGTAGGAATGAAGGATTTTATTCACTCAACTCGTCCACTTACTCACTTTGTTCATTCCTTCTCCTTACTAAATCAATATGAAAAGTACCACTTTGCTCAGGCAGGGCCCCCTTGAGTCCCTTTGTGGCTCCAAGTTGTTTCAGCCAGGCATCTGAGAAACTGCTCTGCTTAACTAAATGGAGATCAAATATGTGAATATTCAGAATGTATCCAGTAAGGATGGGCTACGTAGTAGTAACAACTCTAAAACCACACTCAAAATCCAAGTGGATCTAGGTGATCCCCAAGGGCATTTGTTTTCCATGCATTTGCTCAGGTGTCCAGAATCCTGGCATGTCCAACCTTATAATCACCAACATTTCCGTGCTCACCAGGGCAGCAGAAAATTGGGCATTTCAGCAATATTCACTGGCCTTCATCTTCTTCTATCCAGGAGAAACACATGTCACAGGGCAATGTCTGCCTCCATAAGGCCTCTCTTATTGAAACATTAGTGTAAAACAGTAAAATCTACCAAAAGATACCAGTCATTAGTTATACAGAGGCCTAATAGTCCCAGGCAATTCAACTGAACAATAATGAGTATCTGGGTCTCTGAATATATTGATGCCTCCACAGGAAGAAGGCTCTCCTCTATTCTCCTGGTGAAAACATTTTACAATGCATCCACTCTTTCCCAGTTTACACTTTGAGCACCTCCAACGCCCATCGCTGAAACACAATTTTATATCTGATCTCTAATGTTAAGGAAGTTCCGGGTTTTAGTATATGTGAAGGCATGACATGCTTGAATAAATGTTTGGCATATCAATTAATATTTTACTTTTTCTGATAGGTACCTGGTTTCTTTGCTCTACTATATAAAACACAGGTCACGTGAAAAAGTCCACCAGACCATTAAGCTTGAATTAAGGACATCTGGAAGGTAAGAGTGATCAAGAATGTTCTGAAAGTAAACAACTCAAATGCCAGTGTTGTATATCAGCGAAATTCAGAACAAAGCTAGGATCCTAGAAAAGTTTAAAAAAAAGTAAAAAAAAAAAAAGCGGGGTGGGGGGTGTTTCCCATAGGCTGTTCAGTATAGGGTGTGGGCTGGGCTGGTGACAGGACGGTTGAGAACCAAGAGGCAACTATAGAATATACTTGAGAACACACTATAAACAGAGGCTTCCCTGTGTGGTCGTTCCCCCTCCAGACATGGAAGGATGTCTCGCGCCCATGGTGTCAGCTGGCATTGTGAGTGTCTTAACATCTCTCGACAATAAAAGGCCCACAGCTCTGGCTTCACTCGGCACCTAGGCTACTAGCTAGAGTCATGGCTACTGTGGTTGGGGTGGGGCTGATGTGGTTGCAGATCCATGTTCACATTTGCTCATAACTGACGGTGTAGGAGGGAGAGACCTGTGTTTAAGAATGGTTAAAACCCTGCATTTTCTGAAATACTTGCCTCTTTCCTCTGCTTTAATCGAACTGTGTCTGCAGAGCCTGAAGACTCTCCTTACTTATTCTCTGTGCTGGAGAGATGCAAACCGGACTCCCGTGGCCCACGGTGCGGGTTGATCTAAGCTTCTTTCTCAGCATTTGCAGACTTCAGCAACACAGAGTTTTTCCTTCCTATGGCATCACATAGTTTCATCTTGCCAAGAAATAGGCGTGGCTTACGTATCGGGATGAGTAGTGATCACCCACAGAGCATCGGCCCAGACCACCGAGACCTCCCACACATCCCATGGCCATGTTGGATTATGAGGTTCCAGAGTGAGCTGATTGGATCAGAGGTGGGCATCTGAGACAGGCAGATGCATTTGCACATAGTTTTGAATTGATGTCAAGCAAGAGAGCAAGAGTTTCTGAGCTCCGTGACACACGAGAGACCTGGATGCAGAGGATTTGATATGTAAAGAAGGGAAAGAGGTGAGGATGGGCAGAGAGAGGCAGAAGCTAAGGAGGTGGCACAAGCTTGCTTGCCCCCAACCCAGTCCTAAAGTCAATTCAGAATTCTCTGTTCTTAGAGGGGAAAAAAGATGACTTCCCTTTGGCTTAAGTAGATACAGTTGTTTTTCTTATTTGCAATAAAAACAGGCTGCTCTAAGCTCCACGCCTTTGTGCTGGAGAGCTGTTTGCTCATTATTGTGTAAATGTTTATATTTCAGAAACTGCCAGGAATTGGGGAGATTTTCAGTAACAGGAGAACGATCTTAGCAGGAACCTGAGTTGCATGCTGTTGAGAGGTGTGGCTTTGTTTTCAGATGTGCTGTTAATATATGCAGTGTGGCTGTAAGCATGTTGGGAAGAGGGGTGGGGCTTGGGGGTCCCATTCAGAAAGGCCAGAAAAGGCAGTCCTGGTCCCTGGGAACAAAGGAAAGAGAGGCTGGTTTTCTGTCTGGGGGAGGATATTCATCACCCCCTCCCATAAGCCTGTGGTTCATTCAGGCCTCATTATAATTTCTTAATCACAGATGTCATTTAAATCTTTCTTCACAGCACCATGTCAATAAAATCAACTAAATATAAAAATTTAAACTAAACTAAATATAAAAATAAAGTATCCAGGTTATTAAGAATGTTTTCCTCACCTGTGAAAGTTCAGTGACACTCTTTGATGGGGTCAGGGTGAGGAAGTGGAGTTGGAGGGCAGAGAAGTGGGATGGCGTCTTTGGGAGGGGTTGCTGGGTGGAAATTGAGTATCAGGCAAGTTGCAGTGGTGCAGAGAAAGTTAGAGCAGTTCACTGGACACAAAGACATTTGATTCGTAAAGCAGATCTGTGAAATAGGCGCGGTCATCCCTCTTTTAACTGAGAAGATTCACGTCTTGAGGTTAGAAAGAACCAAGACGTGAGTGCAGTCTTCTGGTTGTAGGTCAGGCGCTCTCTTTGCTGCCTTCCTGTGGGGAAGTGACGTGTCCTGATGAGACGTGGTGGCCGCCCCGAGCCGGGAGGGGTGAACCTAGGGCCCAGATTGCAGGGGTGAAGGGGTGGGGCAGGATGGAGCTCTTGATGGGTAGTTGAGGGCTGGCGCAGAGAGGAGGTTGGTGATGGGGAGAGGTGGAGCCTACAGGGAGGGAAAACAGCCTTTGAGCTGAGTGGATGAGGGCACGTTGCATGGTGTCACTCTCTGCAGCACATTGCATGTGGAAACCCCAGGTCCTGGTTTCCAGGTGAGAAAGAGGCAGTAATTTGAGGAATCCTGGCTCTGGTATTTACTGCTGGTTAAAACAAACCCCTTCTGAATTTACTTATTAAATGATTTAATGATGTGTCCAGCCTTAACCCTCACCCCCACTTTATTTGCTGAAGTCACCTGACTCTGACTGTCTCCTTGGTGCCCAGACATTTACATCCTAGCAGACAGGTTTTTTTCAGAACCCTGATGATGTGTGACCTGGTGCTGCCTGCCCAGCTTGTCTGTGGGTCCCCGGGGTGGCAGCCTCTCCCCCCAGGCTGCTCAATTGACACTGCCAGCACAGGCACCAGCTGTGGCTGCTTCCGGGCAGACCTCAGGGGTCTTGCAGAGACATGAGGACTATCATGGGGTTTGGGGGGAAACAAATCCAGAAGAATTTGGTCCAGAGGCTGTTGTAAGTATCCAGACCACGTATCTGAGACTAGATTTGGTTCAGGGCATCATGATGGGTTTGTACTTCATCACACACACCTCCGTGAAGGTGTCTCGACCTGTGCTGTGCAGGGGGCATCAAAACAAGTTTTAACATTTGTGTCTGACCCTCAACACCTCGATCCCTCACTTTGGAGAAAATGCTGCAGTCCCCTAAGGTGTTTTGTCCCCTTCCACTGAAAGGAAAACTGGGACTAGGTTCGTTCTTCTCACCTCCAGTCCCTGAGGAAGGAACATGTTTTACATTAATTACCAGTAAAGAACTTGCTTCATTCAGGACTTGCCCAGTGAACGTTTGGGTTCATACTTAGCACGCAGACCAAAGTGAATCCTGAAAGGGGACCCACGGGTTCTTTTCTCAGAATTCAGCCAGTATCTCCAGGTAGCTCGTTCTTAATCCCTAAGGTGTGACTTCAGCCCTGAGCTGCTGGCTCACTCGGGGAGGTGGGTTGCCTGTCACATAAGTATAGCATTCCTTCCACAGAGCATCCGGCTTCACACAAACGACCTCTGCTGGGTTGGTGTGCAGTAGTGGAGAGTGCAGCACAGAGGAGCTGGCCTCTGAGTCTTACTGAGGACTGGCTTAGGGACTTGGTGAGTTTGTGGCCTTAGGCTGCTCCTGTTCCGTGAAGGGCCCCGTGTTCTTGCAGTGCAGGCAGTTGTGAGAATCTCACGGGATTGAGTGTATTTCAAGGTCTGGAAAATCGTGTACGAATGAGTGGCACTGTGGGTCCACACAGCCTTTCACATCTGTCCTAACCCACTCTTACAGAGCCTGATTAACTCCACGTTTTCTTCGCTGAAGAGTGTATTCTCACTGCCTGGGATGTGCTTTTCTACAGGGCACCCCCACCCTGCCGCCTTCTCCCCTCCATGTCCTGGAGACACCAGTCACCCTGCATGGAACTGCTTATAGCGCTCCCTTTAGGCTGAATTCCATGCTGGACACATATTTTATAATCCTTAACAACCATTGCTGTGCTGGTTCAAAGTAAATCTTTAATTGTTGAAGGAAGTTTAAAGAAAAAAAGATCCAGAACTAAGACTTGCATATCTAGAGTTTGTTACTCATTCAAGATTCACATCCTTTGCAGGATTTGCAGGATTCTTATCCTTTGCTTTCAGCTATATTTAAATTCAAAGCCTCCCTTGACCTGACATTTCTCGCTGCCTCATTATAGAGCTCTCTCAGCACCCTGTCATTAGGTACTTCTAAGGAGTAAGAACATCTGAGTTCAGCCCTAAGCTGGACCAGACTGGCTTCCTGGTTAAATACAAAGTCACTTTCGCCCAAACTCGTTGTTTATCAACAGTGAGTGGTATTGCAGTCCTCTGGAGTATTAGGATTAGTTAGGAAATGCTTAACAAGTAATACTTAAAATACCAAAGCTTGTGGATTATTTTACTTAAAAAAAGTAGTTATCTCTCTAAAGGTTCTGTCATTGACTTGATTTCTGATAGGAAAGTACCTGCCACATTTGAGAGAAACAGGGCTAAATTATCAAAACAGTAAATTCTTCTGGATTTGTATCCTGAATTCATCCCAGGAGGTCACTTCCTGTTCTGAAACTGTTCAGTCTGATTTCTCCTTATTCTGAGATGCACATAAAGGTTGACTTCATTTTTCTCGACAGATAGCACACCCACACGGACCTTAGTTGGTTAAGCGAGATGGTGGGACCCTGGGAGCAGATCACGGTGAGGGCGGCGGTGGAGGCAGGGAGCTGGCCCTCTGATCGCTGGCCGAGCCCCTTCAGGACGCACCACCCTCCGCTGCTGACCGGAAGCGGCCCCTACTCCTCATCTGAGCCACTCAGGAGGGTCTTGCGGTATGTGTGATCCGACCTCAGCTTCTGAATCCCAATGACTTCCCTGTCTTCCGGCCTCTTCACCCGCGTCAAGAAGCTGTAACGGGGACAGCAAGGGCAGATGGGTGAGCCCCCAAGTTGACTTACTCCCTCACCCGGGGGTGCAGAGGCATTCACCGGCTCTCAGAGCATTCTGTCTCTTTCAGATACTACCTTTCTGACTGCTTAGACAGGACTCTGGTAGATGAAGGGCCTCAGGGTCAGTAGTACTTGCAGGTTCGTGTTGTAACTGAGACTGGACCTAGGTCTCCCCCCACCCCCAGGTTATCATTTCACAGACTGGGCAGTAGAACTAAAAGGGACCACGGCCTGCTTGCCTGCTGTTTAATGTGTGTGGAACCCTCTGGGTGACGCATCTCTGCATTGGGTAGGGAAGTCAGGAACCAGGAGAGAACAAGGCATCTCTGACGACACAGAACTAGTAGGACCAGGTGCGTGGTGGTTAGACCTGGGCTCTGCCGTTTCCTCTTGGGGTGACCTTGACCCAGTTACCCACTCTTGCGAAGCCTTGGTTTCCCCAGCTACAAACATCACGTGCATCCTTCACAGGGGAGGCATGAAGCGAGGTGATTTATACACTAAGTGTACCCACAGTGCCGGGGCACAGGCAGTGCCTGGCACTCGGAGCTGCTCTCACGACCTGGAGACCAGTGCTGTAGTGAACGGCTGCTGCTGTGGTGGCTCACCTGAGGGCCACATGTGCCTGGACCCAGCACTTAGGTGTGAACCAGCACAGATTGCTGATGCAGAGCTGCTCCTGTCAAACCTCTGGCCTAAAACCCACCAGAACTGCCTTCAAAACCTGGTCTGTCGGCTCTCTGTAACCAGATAGGTCCTTTGTTTTCTCAGATTTCATCACCCTCGTGTGCAGGCACAGAGTACCTTGCACAGAAGTAGGTGTATGCCTGGCTCTCATCAAGTGGTGGGTGTTTGCACTGCTCAGTTAGGAGAGGTGGTCACCGGAGGTAAGAACAGTGTGGGGTGATACATTTCCAGGACAGGGTTGGTTAGGAGAATACACTTGACAAGAGTCATCTCCTCTTGGACCTACCAGTAAACCAGTGAGTAGCCGGCGGCCACGATGCAGAGCGCGGCCAGGAAGTGCCAGGAGAAGCACATGGTGATGAACATGATGTTGTCGTGGCTGTTCTGGTCCCATTCAGGGCCTCCAAAAGGCGGGAACAGCACGAACCCAATCTGGTGGATTAAAACAGGGGAGCCAGCCTTGCCGTTAGCTGGGCCTGCGAACCCCCCGAGCCCGCCAGAGTGTTTGCAGTTACCCAGACAGCTCACACCCCACCCCTCTGCTCATGTCGAGCAGCCTCTGTGCAGGGAATTGCTCTGTTAGCTCTGGGTCCAGTGTGGCCTTGCTTAAAGTTTCAGGGCCCATGTTGCAGATGAGCAGTTTAGCAAGAAGAGTCTGATAACGGTATTAGTAGCTCTGCTGGGAAGGTCGGTCAGGGACAGCCTCAGCCTCTCGCTTGGCTATGCGTCAGCAGGATGTGGACGGCTGAGGTGTCACAGGTCATGGGCGGGCAGAGAAGCGGGCCCTGAGCCCTTTTCCGTGGTGCGTCAGTGCTGCCTCTCCTGGGCTGCTCAGCACACCTGCTTCATTCTGGCTTGCACCAGGTGAGGGGCATGGGTTTACCTGCCAGAACCAGGTGCCCTGCAGGAGGAGGAGGCTGGTGCGGAAGAGTTCCAGCACGATGTTATCCCGAAGGACTACCTCCACGGCGAGGCTGAAGGTGCCTCCAAATACAGCACACAGCAGCAGGGAGTGGACGTGCTGGTCCAGCAGTGGCCGGTCGCGCACGTGGTAATAGAAGAGGAAGCCTGCGTGGAACAGAGACCATCAGGCCCCAGCAGCCTCTCCTGACCTCAGCCTCGTTGGGAAACGTCTGCGTGAAAGCTGGATCTTCCAGCACTCAGGAAGCCAGTTCACGCGACGCTCGGGGGCACCTCTGATGCAGGGTGTGCGTGTGTAAGTGTGTAAGCAGCACAGGATGAATCTTAACATCTCTTCACCGAGATGGTAGGGTACATCACAGGACGGTGAGGTGTTGCCGATGTGTGACAAGTCGTGTGTGTATATCTGAAATTCAGTTTTACCCTCCAGTCTTTATTCAGTTCTTCCTGGAGTACAGAAGCAGATGATGGAGTTGGGTCACGACATGCTTGCACTTTCCCAGTTAACATGAGTTACACTAGGAACTGTGTCCTGGCTGCTGGTGGGCCTTCTGATGGAGCCAGACAGTGACTGCGCTGCATCAGGTTGAGGTGCAGAGCCCTTTTCCCCTAACCAGAGGGTTACCCCCTTGCCTGATGGTGTGTGGAGGAGCCGCACAGGCGGGCAGGAGGAGCCCGTGCCCAGTGTGCTAAGTTGCTTCAGTCATGTCCAACTCTGCGACCCCGTGGACTGTAGCCCGCCAGGCTCCTCTGTCCATGGGATTCTCCAGGCAAGTGGGCGCATGGGGTTGCCACGGGGAGTTCTGTGCTGTCTGAAGGGGTGAGGGGAAGGAGAGATGGGGGTGCCTCTGAGAACAGCCTAATATTGGCCTCGACATGCTTGTGATGCAAGTCACTCAGCGTCCCTGGACCACTGGGCAGTGTGTGCAGGAAGAGTGGGCAGGATGGGATCAGCACTAAAGACAGCCCTGTTTTGGATCCAGAAGACTATGTGTTCATCCTCACCTTGGCAATGATGGTCCAGGTGGACACAAGAAAGTCACTTCCCTCTTCAGGGTCTCATTCCTTATTTCTAAAGTAGGGGTAGACAGTATAAGAGTATCCTCTGTGTGATGTAAGTATCTCTTCTTATTGTAACCCGTCCCCATCACTCTGACTTCTAGGGTCATACATGGAAATTTTTAGGGCTCCCTGGGCTGTTTAGGAACCCAGGCTGCACCCTGACTGTCTGCCCTTCTCTGAGTAGCTTCAACAGGGACTCAGGGAACAGATTCTTTGGGGGGTCAGGACGGCACCCAGATCAGCCCTGAACAAGGTCAGTGTGAGTGCATGTGACACTACTGGGCTTACACCCCATGCATCTGGGTTGGTGCGTATTTGTATCAGTGAATAAGCCCATGTGTCTATCCGAAGATACATGGGCAGACTTAAGGACCATCTGGATAGGAGGGCCTATGCATACATGGTGCTCATGTATGTAGATGGTGTCACAGAGGTGATGGTGTTTAAGTACAGATTTGTGTAGCCAGTGCATATGCCCAAGTCCTCTTTGTTTGCGTCAGTGTGCACACGCGGGAGTAAATACGTATGCAGATATGCCTGTGGAAGGAGGAAGACGTACCAAACACTGGCAGCTCTCATCCTTAACTACTTTGGTACTTACTTGACTAGAGTCCTTTCAGTTCAGTTCAGTTCAGTCGCTCAGTCGTGTCCGACTCTTTGCGAGCAACTGGACTGAACTGAACTGAAAGGACTCTAGCCAACTAAGTACCAAAGTAGTTAAGGATGAGAGCTGCCAGTGTTTGGTACGTCTTCTTCCTTCCACAGGCATATCTGCATACATATTTACTCCTGCATGGGTTAGAAGCCAATAATATGTCTCACCAGATCAGGCTCCTTTATGCTCTGCTCCTTCAGAAAAGTTTCTATCAATCACTGAGTTTGGATGAATGATGTGAATGCCAAGCTGTCGTCAGGGAGACCAGAGGAGGAGGAGGGACAGTCGGGGGGGAGCCCCAGGGCACAGGGCACTCAAGCGTGTGCAGCAGGAGGCCTCTGCCTGCTTAGGGTCCAGGCTTAGGGAAGAATCTCTGCTTTAAACACCACTAGAGGTGCGGGGGAGTCCAGAACTGACCGGAGACTGGAGGCAGCCTGCTCCTGCCAGACCTGGGGGCATGTTTAGCGAGAGATACTTGGAGGCCACACACTAAGGACAGGTCCCCAGTAGCCTTGAACCCCACATGAAGCATCCCAGCCCCATTCCCATGAACAGGTATGGATTCTCTGCTGCCCTGGGCTGTGTGGCTGNATCAGACAGCAAATAGGAAGTGCTGGAGAAGCAGAGAAACTGTCTCTTATACACATCTAGATGTGTATAAGAGACAGGGTCCCCAGTAGCCTTGAACCCCACATGAAGCATCCCAGCCCCATTCCCATGAACAGGTATGGATTCTCTGCTGCCCTGGGCTGTGTGGCTGCTTCTCTACGCACTTGCATACCTGGCCCCACAGAAGAAAGACAAGGGTTGGGTATCCCCTTGTCTGTCATAGGCACCTGCCCAGGGTATGCTGGGATAAGGTCTGCTGAACTGGTGACACTGACCACTTCCTCCTCCTTGTCCTGTGTGTCTACTTGCAGTTCCTGGAGCACGGCTCTGTCCCAGCCCTGTCCTTAGCCCCACTCCTGCCCCAGGTCTAGGTCCAGTCCCAATCATGGTCCCAGCAAGTCCAGTTTAGACCCAAGCCGAGCGAACCGCAAGTCAAGCCCAGACTAAGTCTGAGGCCCATACTTGGGGCCTCGCTCAGGGTCAGGTCCAGGCACTCACCTTTCTTATACTGAGAGAAGGCATTCTGGAGGCGTTGTAGCTGTCCCTCTAAGATTCCCACCCGCTGCCTGAGAGCACTGACCTCTGCAGGAGAGAGAGGCCAAGTGAAGACAGATCCAGAACAGCCTGCGGTCACTCAGAGCCCAGGAATCAACGGAAGAATGTCCAGGTGGAAATGCAAGTTGGGGGTGGGGTAAGGATGTGGAACAGAGGCCTAGGAAGCCCACCTCTGCTGACCTAGCTGGCCTCTGTGTCCACAGGATTTCCTGCAGTTCTCTTGTGACCAGTATCTCCTGAGCAGGTCCCTGCACCTCACTGACAGTGAACCAGATGTCACTTTAATTCCAAATTCTAGGAATCTGATAGGACTTCCTTTTGCATTGCAAGGGGTGGTATGGTTGTAGGAGAGGAATACACATAGCTTGAGTATTTCCCATCCATTGAGTTATTTGATGTTCGAGGTAATCTGACAAACTGGAGAGGGAGGTTGGCTTGTCATAAAGATCAGACAGAAAATCTGCTCAGGTTGTCCTCCAGCAAGTCACAGAGGCGAAACCAGAGTCCACCTCGCCATACAGCCTGTCAACTTTCCCTGCTTGGACCCCCACCTGTAAACAGGTTACCTGAGAGGAGAGCTGAGCTGAACAAGGCCTCCTCCCTGCCCCACACCCTAATGGGCCCCCAGGCTTCCTTACCTGCAAGCCCACTCTCCCCCTTTGCTCCTCTTTCTCCTGGAGCACCTCTGTCTCCCTTCAGTCCTGGGGGGCCCCTGGCTCCTGAAGGCCCCTGTGGACCTATGGCTCCAGCAGGCCCTGGATCAGAGAAGTAGAAATGGGTGAGTGCTGAACATATATTTCAGCCTTTTCGTGCCCACCCCCAACCTCCACACATGGACTTCCTATCCCCCAGGAGTACACCCTCCCACATACAAATGTCCCTCAGTGCCTGGATCCTCTCCTTGCAGCCTCTCTGTACACTGACTGTCCCTTAACCCAACAACCAGCCTTCCCTGAATACAGACAGTCCCTGCTGCTCACACCACCCTCTCCCTGGAGACAGACAGTTCCCAGAACCCAACATTATCTCTCCCTAGAATGCTAGCTCTGACCTGATGGCTGGTGGGGATGGGCACAGGAGAACATGAGCCCAGCCCCACGTCCATTGCTCACCTGCCACCCCAGCAGGTCCAGGGGCTCCGGGCTGACCAGGGGCACCTCTCTCTCCTTTGAGACCTGCAGGGCCTGGGGAGCCCTGCATGCCTGGGGCACCCACTCCTCCTGCAGAAGGAACACACTGGAGAAACATGGCTGAGAGTATGCTCAGCAGGTATCATTTCTTCAACAGTGCAGCTTGTCACCCACAGCTTCAGGTGAGAGAGCGACCTGGGAGACTGCTCCTGCCCGCTTGGTCTCCTCTAGGATATCCAGTCAGTGTGGGAATGTTGGGGGAGAGGCCCAGGCCAGGCCTACCAGGCACGGAGGTTCCAGGCTTTCCAGGCACTGTGCACACACCCTGGTCCCCACCAGGGCTGCCAACAGCACCCCTCCTTTCTCCCTCCCTCACCTGCCACATACCACCCTCCTACCTTTGGGCCCAGGTTCTCCTTTGGGGCCTGGTGTGCCTGGAGGTCCCATGCTCCCCTGCCTCCCTGAGGGGCCCTCTCTTCCAGCTGGACCAGGCATACCTGGAGGCCCTGGGAAAAAGGACCAGCCCAGTCAGTGACACTGAATCTCCTTGGGAGTGGGAGTGCAAAGATGGGGCTGTAATAGAAGTCAGACAGGCAGCCTCCTCCTAAAGATGTTGCCCTCACTCCCTGCCCTCCCCAGGAGCTCCAGTCTTCCCTGAAATAACCCCATGCCCCCTTGAGAATGACCTTCCTCTTCCTGGGGCAGAATCTGTGCTTGCCTACTGCCATGGCCTAGTGGCAGCACGCCATCTGCAGACACCTGCATTCCATGCCCAGCTGCTCACCAGGTGGTCCAGTGTCTCCCTTTGGTCCAGGTTCTCCAGCAGAGCCATTGTCTCCTTTTGGCCCAATAGGGCCAGCTGGTCCTGGCATTCCTGCTCGTCCTGCTAGTCCTGGTGAACCTGTGGCAGAAAAAAATGGACATAAAGCTGACCCAGTCCAGGAAGAGGCAGGTGCCTCCAGAGTCAGGGCCCTGGCATTCCTTCAGGGTTCTGTAAGGTGTAGACACTCCCCCTCCAGGTGACTGGTCCAGTGGTGATGCAGGAAATGCATATCCACATCCCCATTTTACAGGAGAAGGAACAGGCTTGCAGAATTGGAGGCAGATCCAAACGAAGATTCGCCTGACTTTGCATACAATGCCCCTGCCCCTGCCCCTGCCCCGAGGCCACGGTATTTAGGGCAGGTAAATCTGTCAGCTTTTACCCTGGACCACGGACTCCCTGCCCTCCCCCCATCCCAGAACCAAAGTTTCTGTCAGAAATGACACCTGACACTAATCACCAGAGGAACAGAAATCAAAAGCACAAAGAGCTGTCACCTCACACCTCTCAGAATGGCTATTATCAGACAGCAAATAGGAAGTGCTGGAGAAGCAGAGAAAAGGAAAGCTTTGTGCAGTAGGGATGCAAACTGCAACAGCCACTATGGAGACAGGATGGAGGTTTCTCAGAAAGTTAAAACTAGAGCTATCGTATAATCCATCAATTCCACATCTGAGCATTTAACTAAAGAAAATGAAAACACTAACCTGAAAAGATATATGCACCCCCAAGTTAATTGCAGCGTCATTCATAGTAGCCCAGACATGGATGCAGCCTAGAGCCCAAGTATCTGTGGATGGATGAACGGGTGTAGAAAATGCATGGTGCACATACAATGGAACATCATTCAGGCATAAAAGGGAAAGAAATCCTGCTATTTGCAGCAACACTGGTGAACCCTGAAGGCACTGCGTTTAGTGGAATAAGTCACAAAGAAGGTGGCACTATGTGATCTCACTTATATGTGAAACAAATAGAAACAACATACTCACAGATACAGAGAACAGATTTGTGGTTGCTAGAGGTGGGTTGAGAAGTGGGCAGAATGGATAGAAATCTTCAAAAGGTACAAATGCCCAGTTAAAAAAAAATTGATTCCTAGGAATACAATGTACAGCAAAATTACTATAGTTAGTAATCCTGCATGCTTGAACATTGCTGAGAAGCATATCTTAAAAGTTATCATCACATACAAACTGTAACTATGTGTATTGATGACATTGACATGACTTATTGTGACATCATTTCACAATATATGCAAATATGAAATCATTATGTTATACATCTGAATCTATTATAGATCAATTCTATTTTAATATAAAGAAGAGAAAAAACTATGTAACATTTTTAAAATTAAAGAAGATAGTCAAAATTAATGTGCATCATCAAGTGATAAATGTAGACTATACTCTATTTAATTTGAATCGATTTTTTTCAACATGTGCACGCATGTGTCAGGCATGTGCACATGTAACACACATTGAAAAAACCACAAGAAGAGCATACATAAGTGTTAACAGTTATTTTTTCTAAGGGGCACAATTAGGTAACTTTAATTTTCTTCTTTTTGTGATTAGTGATCACATGTTAATTGTTTTGTAAAAATGATCAGACATTTAAAAATCACATTACCTTAAGAAGGATGCCTAAGTCTGAAATTAAGAGAGATTTACCTTCAAAGACTAAAGGGAGAAATGGCTATTGATTCAAGAATTATACACTCAATTCTGTGAGCTTGGTTATTCTTTTTTCATTGAGATGAAATTCACATAATATAAAAATAACCATTTGTGTGTGTGTGTGTGTGTGTGTGTGTGTGTGTTTTACTGTGATGTATAGCTTGCAGGATCTCCTGTCTCTTATACACATCTAGATGTGTATAAGAGACAGGTTCAGTATAGGGTGTGTGCTGGGCTGGTGACAGGACGGTTGAGAACCAAGAGGCAACTATAGAATATACTTGAGAACACACTATAAACAGAGGCTTCCCTGTGTGGTCGTTCCCCCTCCAGACATGGAAGGATGTCTCGCGCCCATGGTGTCAGCTGGCATTGTGAGTGTTCCAATCAGGGATTGAACCTGAGGCCTGGCAGTGGGAACACCGAGTCCTAACCACTGGACCTCCAGGAATTTCCTATAATTAGTCATTTAAAGTATGCGATTCAGTGGCATTTAGAACATTGACATAATTGTAAAACTACCACTTCTCTTTAGTTTAAAACTATTTCATTAATCCCAAAGAAAACCTCATACCCATTTATCACTCTGTCCCTTCCTCCTCCCAGGCCGTGGTTACCACTATGCAGCTGCCTGTCTCTGTTACCTATTCTGGATATTTTGTATAAATACATACAATGTATGACCCTTTGTGTCTGCCTTTTTAAACTAGGAGTGACATTCTTGAGGCTCATCCAAATTGTAATACATCTCAGTACTTCGTTCTGGTCTATGGCTGAGAAATGTTCTATAGTATGAATACAATGCATTTTCTTTATTCGTTCACCGTGGATAAATGTCGATAGACACTTGGGTTGTTTCCATATTCTGACTGTTGTGAGTAAGCATTCATGTGCAAAAAGACAACAAAAGAAATCTGTCGGTTACTACTGACTTGTTCGTTCACTTATTTATTCATTTCCTCATTATTTTACTTCCCTGTTCACTGAGAAACTATCTGTGGAACATGGCTTTCTGCCTAGCACTGAGCAGGAAGTACACATTAGCACCAGGTCCTGGTCTGCAAGGAATTTATCATCAAGTTTTAAACTGTGAGGCACAGGTAATGAGTGAAGAAAACAGCTTATGAGATGTCCCTCGTCCCATCCCAGCTCCCTCAACCCTTGTACACACACATACTCATAGGAAACAGGACTTCAAGGCTGAAGAGGACTCAGAGACCTGGAGAGGGGAGATGACATTTCAGATCTGGAAACCACTCCCCCAGGGTAAGAAGGGCCAGGCTTGCCTGGGCCAAGACTGTGCAGGTGGTGGGAGACTGGGGTATCTGATGGGTGGTTTGAGCCTCTGTGCTGGACATTGTGTCTTGCTCTTAACTTCAGTTCTCACTAGGCAATCAATGGGAGCCCGGAGGATGGGCCCCACATCCCAGACCCCCTGGTGCACTGTGCTCGGGCAGAGACACCCGGTCCCTGGCTGAGCCTCTCCTGGGCTCCCCCGTGGCTGGGGAGGGCAGCAGGTACCTTGGAAGCAAGTCACTCCTTAGAAGGGGGCATGAGAGGTTGCCCATCCTTTGCCCTACCATGGAGGCCGTGAGAGCATTTATTTTGAGAGACGTCATTATCCGCCCCCCCCCCCCGCCCCCGCAATAAAAGCAAACCAAGAAACCCAACAACAGGAAAACTCAGACTTTTATTCACTGGGCACTCATAGCAGCTATGTCACTGAGGAAGTGTTGACACTGCTTTTGGTTTTTAAATGACTGTGTGTTTTTCCTTCCCAGGACTGAAAAAAATGCAAGGTTGGAATTTTCAGGATTGTTAACAAGATCAAAAAGCAAAGATAGAAAGCCAAGAGGGAAAAGTCTTTCTGCAAAATAGTGGTAGAAAGCAGAAAATGGTAGAATTCTGTAGAAAATGATAGGTGTTGCAAAAATAAGCTTTGACCAGAAAATGAAGGTTGCTGTTTTTCTAGTTATTTTGAAGTGAAAGAGAGTTTAGCCAGCCAGTTTTTAATGTCTGATTTTTTTTTTTTAAGGCTGTGGATAAAAATGTACTTATAAACTTAGCTTTGTTAATGAGATATTAGAAGATGATTTGATTTCTAGCAGAGAATAATTATCTAGTTATTCTCATATTTTATATTCAGTAGCTGGCTTTCTCCATGGCCCAGCTAGTAAAGAACCTGCCTGTCAATGCAGGAGACACAAGATACCTGGGTTTGATCCCTGGGTCAGGAAGATCCCCTTGAGAAGGAAATGGCACCCCCCTCCAGTATTCTTGCCTGGGAAATTCCATGGACAGAGCAGCCTGGTGGGCTACAGTCCTTGGGGTTGCAAAGAGTTGGACACGACTGGGTGCACATGCTTGCACATTCAGTAGCCGTGGGTGTTAGCTTTGAAGTGGTTTATAAGAAGTCCTCTGACTTCAGCACCCACAGCGTGGGGGTGTTGAATGCTCAGGAAAAGATTTGTCCCACATTTTCTCCTGCTTTGTTGATGTTTTTGTTGCTGAGGTTTTCATTTCTGATATGTTGAGATTCAGATAGGTTAAGTAGCTGCAGCCCAGTGGGTTCAGGTTAGACCACCAGTACCCTGGAAGATGATCAAGTACTACGCAGCATCTCAGAGCCCAGGGACCTACAGGTTATCTGGCTAGGGGCTCAGGCTGTTATCAGAACTGAACGAGAGGGTGACCCAGGCCTGTGGAATGCAGGAGAGAGAAGCCCTGTTGTTAGACACAGCAAGGTCAGGTTTGGTTAAGCAGCAAGAATAACTTGGCTCAAGCTGTTTGAATCTGTTCTAGAAATTCCTGCTGGATGGAGCCAGGGAGGGGAGGGTTGGGGCATGGGTCAAGAGGCTTCAGCTGTGGGGAAGGAAGGACGGGCTGTGGAAGCTAGAAGCACAGGCCTGGCCTGGAAGGCCAGCACAGCTCAGTCGTGATGAGATAAGGTTTCAGTACCTGGTGACTCATGGTAGCCTGCTTGTAAATGGACAGGTCTTGGAGTGTAAGTGGCATAGTAAACAATGAACTTGAAACAATACTGAGAGTTACTTTTGTGAATCTGGAAAAAGAGTTTCTAAGTCAGTTTACAGGAAAAAAAATCCTTGAGCCAAGTGTAAATCATAACCTTATGATTACAGAACTACCAGTTAGATTCATTACTCTCTACTAAAGCAAATTGTTACTTGAATGCTGCTACCTATCAAGATATAAATATGAAATTATCCAACAATTAGTTCTGGATAGATATACGATTGAAGCCACTGGAAGTTAGCTTTCCTTTAGGTCAAGGATAAACTCACCCTAACCTTTGCAGTTTCAGATGGTCACATGCAGTTTGGCCCAGAATTCATGCCTGGGCTCTAAATGGCAACCCACTCCAGTATTCTTGCCTGAAGAATCCCGTGGACAGAGGGCTTACACCGACAGCTGGCTACAGTCCATAGGGTTGCACAAAGTTGGACACAACTGAGGTGACTTAGCACTCTGTCCCGTACAGACTAGATTGGAAGATAAATTGAGGCTTGTCTCACTGATCACAGGACCCTAAGGTAAACCTGTGTTTTTAAAAATGCTATCAGAAAGCATGAAAATCAGTATCTTTAAAGACTATAGAAATCTTCAGGCTACTTTAAAACACTCATTTAAATACCTCCTTCCTTAAGATCAGCTGGCTACAGGGCTTCTGGATAGGGTTAGTAGATATCAGCTGTGAGATGCAGAGATGAGGGGGAATGGTGTTCATACAAAGGTGCAGTCCCTCTGCTCAAGGAAGTTTATGATCCGGAAAGCAGCTTTACTCACAAATAGTATAAGAAAAGATAGATGGAAAACGATGAGCATATGGCAGGTGTGGGCGTAGCCAGAAAAAGGTTCCCCATCAGAACGGCCACACTGAGCGTTGTGTGCTTGCCTTTGAAAGTCTGTCTGGGTGGTCGCTGGTTTGGGACAGACATAGGGACATCGCACTGCAGTAGGACACAGTGCCCACTGCTGTTTCTGAGAACACTTGATTCTTAGCCCCTGAGGTCACTTACTGTGGGCATCTTCCCTCCTGAATGTAGTGACTGGAGATACCATCCCTCCAGAAGGAAATAACCTTTACTTCGTGCCTGGGGTGATCTCTCAGAGCCGCTCCTGGTGCTGTATTGAAGCGCTGTGTTTAGGTGTTCTTGGACTCTTTGGGGGACTGAAAGCCTATTTCAACTGTAACTGCCTGTAGTCATTTCTCAGGACTGTTTGTTGTGCCTTGATCTAGCAGTCACCCTCCAGTTTCTTAATTTATGGTGACCGGGGAAAACAAATACTTCCCTCCTGTTAGTATTTTATCTAAAAAAGGAGTAAACCTAGCTCTCAGGGAGTGCCTGGGAAAAGAGGTGTTGCATAAAAATGAGGAGAAATTGGGAAGTTCTCTTCTAAATTATACATGAATTTAGTTAGTGATTTTGGCAGCTTCAAAGACTAAATAGATCTTCTTGGTTTCTAGTTGTTGGCTGGAGAGTTGAGGTTGCTGGCTTATTTCTTCTGCCCCTCCTCACTCTTTTTCCAGTAGCATGTTAATTTTTCTCCCACCCTTGCCTGAAATAATCATTATGGAAAGGAGAAATCAAAAAGGAGAAAATCAGGGAGAAAAGAAGAAGGTGAATAGAGGAAAACCTGGGGCTGAAGCAGGAGCTTGGTCTGTTAGTCAACCACTGCTCTGGAAACCCAAGATATACTGTGCCCTGTGGAAGACTGAGAGGGATGATGTGGACCTTGCCGTCAAGAAGCTTGAGGTTTAGTTGAGTGAGGAAGAGAGCTAACAGATCAAAAGTCTACAGTTGAAAATGCTAGAGAAGTTTTGCATCTGATGTGAGTTCAGAGAGGCGTGACATGAGTCAGGAGCTTGGAGCCAGCAGTGCTGAAGTCCAGGAGGTATTTGAATGAAAGGCCATGGAGTGTACTTTGAGGAGACCAGATACCTTGAGAGACCAAGAGGGAGGGTGAGTTAATGAAAGCCCAGGTAGCAAGTAGCAGAGGTTATGGAGGGGTTTAGCAGCACATCTGAAAAACCCATTTCCAAGGAGGAGTTGGTGAGAGTTTATGATGGGTCCACAGGCTGTTGTGTCTGTATGGTTGATTAAAAAGCAGACGCGTGGGCTGTACTCCAGGTATTTTGGTTGCCTTCTTATGCTGTCTGGGGATGTCTAGAAATGGCCCAGTGTATCTGGTACAGATGGCCTGCACCATAATTTACTTTGGGCAGCACTGGTAAAGGATGGCTAAGGTAAAACTGATTAATTCCTCCATGAGAGACTGAAATTGGGAAGGAGGTACCCAGCTGAACAGCCTGCTTTTTGTCCCTCTTTTACAGGACAGGTAGAGAGCAGGTAGCCCTGTGAACTAAGGAACATGGAAGGAGGATGGAATTAGCTCTCAGCTGGAGACAGTGTTCTTGCAGTCCTCACCTTCCTAGGTACCCAGCTTCTCTCTCTTATCCACATGCTGTCACATCTGAGAACTTCATGATGGTAAATGAAATCAGGTTTGGAGTCAGCTCTCATATGAGCCTAGGAAAGCTTTGATCTTTGGACATTGTAATTCCAGACAGTTAGCCTGTAATGAGTGTGTGCTTTGTCAGAGTTAGTGAGCAAGAAAATATGGGTTATCAGTTAAAAAAACCTGTTAGTACTATTACTAGAAGAACCAAGAGAAATCACAATGATAAATACAGTTCTTCACATCTGAAAACCATTGTTACAATAATCCCGTCTCACATAGCAAACACTTGGCACCAGGATGTTCTTACAGATGAGCTTTGAATTGTTCTTTTTTGTCAACTCCATGACAAGGGCCATCCAGGCCTTACTTAGGGAATGACCTGGTTTTTCCCCACCCCTATCCTTCCCTCCAGGATTGTTGCATCTCCAGGCCCCACCTTGCACCCACCCTAGTGATCAGCCCCTGCGCAGTGTTACTCACTCCAGCTTCCTTCAGCTCTCTACCTGTCAATTTGTGTTTCTCCTCCCCCTCCCTTTGTTTTGGGTGTAAATATTTGCTGCTCCCCAACTGCCAAAACGGAAAAAAAAAGACCCTGAGGATAGATTAGCGCAGAGGTTCCAAGTCCTGGCTTTTGCATTAGAGTCAGCTGGTCAGCTTTAAAAAGTAACCACATTTGGGTCCCTAGCGGTTCTGTTCTAAATCTTTTGGGCATCAGAATTTTTAAAGCTCCTCAGGAGATTCTGATGGGTGGTGAAGGATCTAAATCGCCTCAGTGGACAGTTTAACGGTACCAGTAGTAAACCTGTGTTAAGGAAAATGGAAACTGCAAGATTTGAAATGGAAGCAAGTAGTTTTACATAACGCCTGTTGCAGCTCAGGTCCCAGATGCATGCTGAGTCTCCAGAGTTTTCCTTCTTGCTATTTTCTTGCCTTTTCTTAAGCCTGCTTTCTGTTAAGCACCCGCATCCAAAATGAAGGAAAACAAGAACAAGAGCTTTCTTTCACTGGCTTCCTGATTTCTGTGGTGGTGTTTTCCACTGTGCTGCGTGAGCGCTCAGCTCAGATACAGTGGGGTGTGACCCGGTGAAGGTCGCGGGCTGCATCTCACTGGTCACCCTCTCACACTCGGAGGAGCAGTATTCAGTGCGGCGGGAGCCAGGGTCACCGCGGACGTGGACTGTCACACGGGGTCACTGGCCACACACTTTGGATGGCAAACAGTCCCTCATCTTTGTTTTGTGGTCTGAGGGCGCCCGGTGCTAGGTTTTGGGAAGGATGCTTAAGGGAAAAAAAAATCTTATTTCTGTGGGATAGACAACTTTAAAGTCTCTCTGTTCATCTTTGAAACAGAATGAGGGCCAGGAGGTAAACCCTAATAATTCTCTTCGAAAGGCTTTTTAAAATTTTACTTTTAGGAGCCAACTGGAAATTCGATCCATGAAAATAAAAAGCTAGTGATCTGGCAGTTGAATGTCGTCACCCACCTGGTCTCTAAACTCCTGTATTTTAGGTTCCGTAAAAAGTTCCTTCAGTAAGTGTACTTTGTCTTCTTTTGCAGTTTACATGAGAGTATTATATAGCAAAATGCTCGTTTTTCAACACTTGCTTGGCCCCAGATTTTGAACTGCACGTTAACAATGAATGGAGCCCTTGTTGTGGTCGTACTAAGTTGCTTCAGTCGTGTCTGACTCTCTGTGACCCCGTGGACTGTAACCTGCCAGGCTCCTCTGACCTTAGGATTTTCCAGGCAAGAATACTGGAGTGGGTTGTCATTTCCTTCTCCAGGGGATCTTCCCGACCCAGGGANTTGTTGTGGTCGTACTAAGTTGCTTCAGTCGTGTCTGACTCTCTGTGACCCCGTGGACTGTAACCTGCCAGGCTCCTCTGACCTTAGGATTTTCCAGGCAAGAATACTGGAGTGGGTTGTCATTTCCTTCTCCAGGGGATCTTCCCGACCCAGGGATTGAACCCACATCTCTTATGTCTCCTGCACTGGCAGGCAGTTTCTTTACCATTAGTGCCACCTGGGAAGTTTTAGTGGAGGAATGCTAAAACAAAGAAAATATAAAAAGTAAAAAGTTCCACTTTTTCCTCGACTAACATAGATTTTTAAAGGACAATTGAAAACTCGAGGCGTAGTTTCTCTTCTGAGTGTGGTGGATGAGTGATCTAACCGTAGTTATAAGTAACTCCTCAAACACCACTCAGAGTTCCTCTGGTCTCCACCTCCCTTTTTTCTTTCTGTAATTACTGAATGTGGCCCTTAAAACCCATGTAGGACCAAATGCAGAATCTAGACTCTGTGATCGCATCACCACAAATCAGGCTGTAGGGACAGTCCTTCTTGCAGAAGGTTGCCTCCCCTTTGGGACCTCTGTAATTTACAGAGCTCTGTTTGTCATCTTAAACTCAGAAAGGACTGCCCGCCCTCCGCCATCACAGAAGTAGTAAAAGGGTTGCTGTGAGTGGCGAAGAGGCCAGAGAGAGCACGAGGTGTATCATCACTGGTTAGTGTTGAGAGTGCACACTTGTCCGTGGTTGCTCTGGGCTGAGGGTCTGTGTGACATTGGGCAGCTGTGGCGGATATTCTTTTATACTTGTCTGGCAGTTGTGGTTGGGACTGTTGAGATGCCTGCCTCTGCTGCTGAGGTGTTCTGTGCAAAGAGGTTGGCTGAAGTCCTCACAGCAGGTGTGAGATGGACTCCTTCCCTGGTTGCCAGACTCTCGGCAAAGAGGCAGGTGATTCCCTTACGGGTGCACCCTAGGAGGATGCCTCGGATATTTGAGCTGTGGTTCACCAGCTGGTGCTCTGCTGCAGTGAATGCATCAGTACTACCAGTGAGGTCAGCAACCTAGGGAAGCAGAACCCGGGGGGGTGCTCATAAGCCTGGGCAGCTTTGGGGGCTGTTGCTGAACATGAGGTGAGATTTGATGTCAGGGGACCACCTGGACCGGGTAGGTTTCTTCTCCATGTTCTGCTTGAATGAGATCTCAGCTCTCTCTGAGGTTGAGGTGGGGGGCACCGGGCCTGTCCCCTGCCTCTGTCCCTGGTTTCCTCCCAGAAAGAGCTCCTGTGCTCCATTTTCATCTCTGAAGTTCAGGTGGGTTGTGATGGTGGTGTGGAGGTGTGGTATGTCTTATAGAGCTCCTCATCAAACAGACTTAATGGAGAAAAGAGGCCTCTGCCCCGCCTTTGCATGCACAAACCTATTACACTCCGAGGCCCTGTCAAGGTGGTTTCGTCGGCCCCAGCGTGACTACACATGATCCATCCTCTTTGGCAATGAAGCCCGGCAGCCTTGCTGCGAGGGGACTGACTTGGGCAAGAGCCCGGTTGTCGGTGTGTTGGAGCTTGGATAGCACTCTTGAAAAAGAACATCTTCCAGGACCAGAGTAGCAGTAAGAAAAATATTTCCCAGGGAAATGGACTCCAAGTCAGTCACAGAGAACCTCTTGTTGGGAATCCTTCAAGGAACAAACATGCCTTGGCATGTGCCTCTCCTTGTGAGAAGAACAGGAGGGTTGTGGAGGGGCCACCTGGAAAGAGTGGCGGCAGTCAAGGCAGAGGGAAGCAAGCGCTAGGACACAGATACCTGCAAGGGGCTCTGTGTGCAGAGGTGAGAGGCTGTGGGGGTGGGCCGGGCAGGCAGTGGGTACTTGAGCTGTGTTTGGAGGATGACTAATCTCCGGAGTGGGGGCAGTGTCTCCGGATAAGGGAACAGGGAGAGCAAAGGTGTGAGCTTGGGCAGTGTGTTAGGAAACGGTGAGTCGTGTAGAGAGCCGGCACCTGTGAGGGGCGAGGCAGGAAATATGGGAAGAAAATATTCTGGAGAACTTCAGCACCCTGAGTGCCTTAGCAAGGTTCTGGGCTCATTGTCTGAAACCTTTGACATGCTTGTGTTGGGCTACAAACTCGTTACTGTCAGCTGAAGAGAAAACCCAGGCTAGAGAAGGTAGTTTGGATACTGCAGTACCTTGCTCAGGACAAGGCTTTCAGTGACAGTCCCTGGTCAGCCTGGGCAGAGGTTGTCAGGAGGAGGAATGAGTTTTCTTGGTTTGCCAGCCCCTCACCCTTGTTCCCCTGTTTAAAGTATGTATATACTGATGGCTTTTCCCGTCCATCATGGCTTTTTCTGAAGTCCTGGTTGTAGCTGGTTTTATAAACTCTGTGCTTCTGGTGTCATAGGACGAGTGTACTGATTGGTTTTTCTTTTTTCAGTTCTCGTCCCATCTTGGTGTAGTCGCCTGATCCAGAGGAACTTTCGGGGTGCCCCTCGAGTGAGACAGCTGCTCTCTGTTGCCAGCAAGTGGAGTCTGGGGTGAGGCAAGGTGAGTGAGACCCAGGGAAAAGCTATACTTCTACAGGCCAAGCTTTCCACAATATGTTATTTTCTGAAAAATTCTGTGGCTTTTGAAGGTAAATTGGTTTTTTATTCAAAGAAATTTAAGAAGAATTGGAAAAAAAATCCATGACTTAATTATTATGTCAAAGAACTCTTAGTAATAGGGATGTGTTGATAACATTCTTTAAAAATCTTTCTGACCTTTTTTGGTGCCCATTTCAGGGTTTAGAGGGGCACCAAAAATATTGTATCAACAGAACTGATAAAAATTTTTAGATTTTTATTGGTGTCAGCCTGCTGTCTGTTTTTGATATATTTTTAAAATTGAGATGTAGTTGACATGTAGTGTTAGTTTCAGGTGTACAACAGAACAATTCAGTAGATGAATATATTGTGTTGTTCATTCTTTATCATTTTTCTCTTCCCCAATTCTTGTGAAAAGCTTTTGAAGTTTAATAATTAATATAAACCTCCCCATAGTTACCAGGAGACAAATAAAGGGACGTTTACACCTGCCTTACCCAGACGTCTTCCCAGGCTGCCTTTTTAGGGCCATACCAGTTACGATAGCTTGGGTTACATCTCTCATCTGCTCTACATGCTGTCTTGTTAACCTGTTTGGAGTTACCTGCCTCCTGGGGTTTCAGGGAGGCTTCTTATGGCCTAAGAACTTTAAACACGTTGCTAAACATCTCCTGGACTGTGGTTTTCCTGTACTGCCATCTTACATGTAAATCGTGAAACAGAGGTACCTAATGCAAGTGTTTGGTGAGACTGGAGGTTCCTGATGGGTAAGATTTTGTTCTGTACATCTTTTCATCTGTATTTGCTGTCTCCAGCGTGTAGCATGTAATAGGACTCAAATATCCCCTCTTTCCTTTAAGGAGAGAGAACTGACTGAGAACGGAGCCTCCAGCCCCATCCTGAGTGGGCACAGCTTGGAGGACTGCTATTCGTGCTCCGATGCTCTCAGTTGAGGCTGTGGAGCAGAAGTCCCCAGGAGGCCCAGGACAGAACTGTTGACTCGGGGAATGAAGGCTCTGCCCTGGATCTCGTCTCTGTGGGTGTTGGAAACACTCTTCCCTAGGAGGCGGGGTCAAGGTTAAAACTGCTTCCAGCCTCTGAGTGTTCTTGAGATGTCCCTGTGATGTGCAGGTGCACTCTGCCATCTGTCCAGCGTGGTTTGCTCGCAGGACTTCATATTCTGCAGTCACCTTTCCGACCATGTCTTGCTCGTCCATGAAGCAGTGGACAGTTGCCATCCCCCCTGCCCGCCCCCCGCCCCTTGCTTTGGCGGATCCTGCCAAAACATAAAAGCTTCTCAACAGGAGCATGTCAGGGGAGGACACATCATAACCTCCCTTGAGGTTTTAAAACTTAAGATACTAGGACTCCCTCTAGGCCTACTGAACTGGAAATAGGGGGATGGAGAGAGTGTCCCTGTTGTGTATATATCTACCTACCTACCTACTTATCTAGACTTCCCTGGTGGCTCAGTTATAAAGAATCCACCTGTCAATGCAGTAGATGTGGGTTCGATTCCTAGGTTGGGAAGATGCTCTGGAAGAGAAAATGGCAACCCATTCCAGTATTCTTGCCTGGAAAATCCCATGGACAGAGCAGTCTGGTGGGCTATAGCCCATGGGGCCACAAGAGTTGGATACAACTTAGATTTGTTGTTGTTCAATTGCTATCTGTGTGTGTGTGCACGTGCACGCATGCACATGCGCATGTTTTAAGCTTCTCAGGTGGTGGTGTATAAATTCTTGTATGTGGAGTAGACTTAAAAAAACAAAAACCTCTTTCTAGCCTGAGCAGATGTTTTGGGGGAATACTTTTTGAAGTCTGCTAACTAGTTTTACCAGTTTATACTGCCAAGCCAAACAGTCCCTTGTAGTGCTATAATTTGCATCATAGAACCATTTTATAACTTTATTTTAAAATTGCCTAGGAAAGCGCTTTCTACAGTTATAAGTATACAAAGAACGAAGAAAATGATGTTGAGGAACAATCTACTAAATTTAACAAGAGCTCAGGCTTATTTAGAAATCCAGGTGGGACTCTGCTTAAATGGAATTTTACCCAAGTATGCAGGGATTTGCATATTGAAACCAAAGTCTCTCCCGACTTGTGGCAACACATTTCTCAAGGTAATGTTGAAATAGCAATTTATATGCATTGCCCTTAGAATTATTGGACAGGAAATTTATCTAGTAAGTTAGACCCTTTTTTCCCTCCTCCAGTTTTTGGATGGTAATTTTTCTTTTCTCTCTCTGAGGACCAACTTCAAGGAAATAGATAGGAGCTTAATAGCAAAGATCATGTTAAATGGCTTTTGTGGTTTTTAACTGGGTCTCTTTTGCAAGTTTCCCTTTCTCTGGTGGAAAAAAAAACCACACCTTGTAGTCTGTTGTTTGAGGTTTTTAATATTTTGATGGGTTTGGAGAACAGTGAGTTTCTATTTTGAAATCAAAGAATTTCACCATTTAGGCAGAGATCTTACCGATGACCTGTCATCTGGTTTCCATCACCTCACCGTCACAGAAACTGCTGCTAAGCTTACAGATGGCCTCTAAGAGGACTTGTGACATGACTTTTCTGTAGCTCTTGACCTACTGATCACTCCCATTCCTCGTTTGAAACGTTCTCCTTTGGGCTTCTTTGCATTTTTCCTACTTTTCTCCTTTCATTTCTCCCTAGGACCTACTGTGCCTGCCGGTAAGTGTGCACATTCCCTGGGCTTGCATCCTTGGGGGTTCCCTTCCAGTCTGCTAAGCCTCTTTGGGTGACTTCTATATTTCCATGGCTTTAGCCACCACCCACATGCTAATGACCCCAGGTCTTTCTCCAAGTTCACTCTTGTCTCAAACAATCTTTTGGACATTTCTACCTGGATGACTCATGTGTACTTTTGAGATATCCAAACTGAACTCATTTCCCTCCTAGTTGTTGCCTGCTTTCCACTCTCCACCTCCCCAAGCCCCCTCACCCCCATGCTTCTGTCTGCTTTTCCCACTGTGGTCTTTGGCCCTATCGAAGGCAGAAATGTGTGACTCATCCTTCACCCTCCCTCAATCAGCTCCGAATTGTTATTGGCGATAAAGCCCTATCATTTTAATATCCTAAAGAGTCGGACATGACTGAGCGACTGAACTGAAATAGAAAAAAGGAAAGCCCATTCCACTGACAGTTGGGCTTTACTAGTTGTAGTTGGGCCGATATAAGCAGATGGAGTAACATGAGACCGTCACAGCCATCTATGTAATATGTATTTCTTGCTAAGGATAGTTCTAGGCACTTGTCATGTTGTTTTTAATTCTTACAGTTACTTTGTGGTATGTCATCTCTGTTACAAATGAGGATTCTAAGATTTAGAGAGTTTAAGTTTCAGGCCCAGGATCACAGGGAAGGTGAAGCATAGTAGAGTTAGGGTTTGGGGATTTTAAACCTATGGATTGGTCTCCGTGGCTCTGAAACCTTCATCATCATGCTGCTCTGACTTTGTTCCCATGATGCCACAGATTTAGATTTCTGTCTGGTTGACTGTGTTTAGGGCAGGAACTGGGTTTTACTCAAAACTGTATTGTTGTTGTTCGGTTGCTAAGCCGTGTTTGACTCTTTGTGACCCTGTGGCTGCAGCACGCCAGGCTCCCCCATCCTTCACTGTCACCTGGAGTTTGCTCAGACTTATGTCCTTTGAGTCAGTGATGCCATCCAACCATCTCATCCTGTCGCCCTCTTCTTCTGCCCTCAGTCTTTCCCAGCATCAGGGACCTTGCCAAATTTGTATATCACCATATATGTATGTGTGTATATATATATTTTTTAACATAGTAGCTGATAAAGGCAAGACCCTTAAATGGAAAAACCATGGTCTGTGTCTTCTGTGGCTTTATCTGGGGTCAACCCCTGATTTTTTTTATTAGCTTCATATTGGCTAGGTAGCCCGAGCTTAGGACGGTGGGGTCACGCTCCTTACCCTCGAAGGGTTTTTATGGGAAGGTGCTTTAAAATTCAGTGGCACTTTTAAGAAACTCTTGTTTGGAAGAACTGAAGAAGTTGTGGAGGTCGATAACTGGCTAGCTCAGATGAGCCTCTCCTTTTTAGGTTATAAATAAAAACATGTGAAAATATAAACTCTTCTGGACCTCTGATCATGTTGATTGGATCATTCATGTGCTTAAAGTAGTAAAGGCAGAAAAGACCCAAGTAAAAACCTTGATAATGAGGATAGTATCTGGAGATCTGATTTTTGCTATTATTAATAGTTCTAAATGGAACTGATTTGGAGTAGATGAAGATACCATCTATGAAACCTACATATTTAAGACTAGGCAGGTGAAGTAAAGCAGAGTTCTAATGAGTTTTATTGTTCTGTTTAACTGATCTTGCGAGGATGGACTTGGACGCAGTCCTGGCACAGACAGTTCTGTATTTTGTTTCCCTATAGGTCTCTCCTTTTGCCCCGTTCCAGGAAGGAAATGTTCTTTGTTTTCCATCATAGTTCTCCTTTTTGGTAACAAGTCTCTCTAAGGGGAGGGTCTGCTTTAGTGAAAGTTGAATGATTTCTAAATTCCACAGAAACAATTAGTTTTATATGTCCTATCTTTAGGCCCCATGCTGTGCAACAGCGGCTGGTTTTATGCATCATTTAATCTTGGGATCCAAGGCTCAAGGTACCAAAAGTGAGGTTCTAGTGTTCTTTCCTCCAAGGAGTGCTATATTGAGAAGGAAAGTGTGATGAATTGAGAGAGTAGCATTGAAATATATACATTAATCTATGTAAAATATATACAAGCAGAAATTGGCTGTATGGCGCAGGGAGCTCAAATCCAGTGCTCTGTGACAACCTAGAGGGGCGGGATGGGCCTTGAGGTGGGAGGGAGGCTCACGAGGAAGGAGACATATGTAAACCTGTGGCCGATTCATGTTGATATATGGCAGAAACCAACACAATATTGTAAAGCAATTATCCTCCAATTAAAAATAAGTTTTTTTTAAAAAAGAGGGAAGGTGTGGCTTGGGGCAGGCTGTGAGGTTTCTCTGACTCTTAATTTCTTTATCTGTCAGAGAGCACGATTACAGTTCCGACCTCCTCCTCGTCGTGAGGACTAAGCCAGAGTCTTCACAGTGAGAGACATAAGTGTGCTTACTATGGGGTGCATTGGTGTTCCCACCTTGGCTGTTATTTTTATGGTGGTCTGTTGGATTTGTGGAGTAAAGGCCTTTTGTTTGTTACAGATTTACAGTATTGATAAGAAGAGATAATTGCAAAAAAAAGTCATAACCTAAGTCTGAGCTGGAGATGAATGGCTTTGTGGTTTTCAGTGAATTATCAGTACATTGAAATATGGGCTTTATTAGGTTTCTGAGGAGGCAGAAGGGAGTCAGCTTGGGAAGTTGGATTACATAAAGACAAGGGACAGATATTTATTATTTTATATCCAGCTCTGTTGCAGACTCCTATTTTGCTGTGGCAGAAAGATGTCTTAGTAAGACTATGACAACTTATAACATCTGTGCAACATCTTCATTTTATCTAAAACAGTTTCATATCCACTGTCTTTAGTTCAGAGTCATTTAAGAAAAGTGTTCCTGTTTTCCACCGGGTTCTAATGAGGGTGTGTTTCCTTAAAGAAGGCATTGGGACCACACACTTATATTTAGAAAATAATTTGATAGCTGTATTCATGTACTGTGTCTAAGGAACCTTTTCAGTTTGGAAGCTGTAGTTTCTGCAACTCATTTCCCTGTGCCCGCCTCCTGCCCCCACTCCTGACTTGAAAGGAGCGTGATCTCTGTGCATATGTATGTGTGGTTTACATGCCACTTCACAATACTGATTTTGTTCCTTAGGGCTGAGATATGTTTCATACTGTCTGTATGTGTTGAGAGGTGGTGACAGAATCTATGATCAAAGGCTTCCCTGCAGAGTTAAGGGCTTTAATTGAACCTTTCACTGTGTTTTAGAGAAAAAAAATCTGATGTTCATATATGGCATGTCACATAACTTCAAGTGTGCTTGAACGTTATAGGTTTGATTAAAGTTGTATCTGACTCCTAAAAATAATGTTTGTAATCTCCACGCATAGGAATTATCCTGTAATTCAGAACTTAGTTAATGTATCTTTTGCCGTTGGGTTGGGTTTGAATGCCTCGAGTTTAGCTCAGAGCTCCCATCCCAGATCTTCTGGAATCTATACAGGGCTTGCATCTTTCTGGGAAGTTTGGCTGCTGCCACAGCTGAGACAGTGAGCCAGATTTAGGTAATTTTATTAGTCTAGAAAAAGTATTACACTTTTGCAGCTGTTGTTTGTAGGTCCTAACCATGAAAACAAAAACCATCTCAGTTACCCAGGATCCATGAGAAACTGGCAGTGGCCCAATGTGAGTCCATGTATTTTGGACTCTGAATGATATTTATCTTCCTAGGGCATCCTCTGTGAAGGCATGCATCTGGTGAGTGGCCTGGTTGTATGAAGCATTCGGGGGCGGAAGAGGCCAAGCCTTGGGTACCGGTCTCACATGGAAGCCTGGTCCAATTCATGGGAAGGCTATACATATTAGACCTTAAATACTTTTTAAAAGGATAAGAAGAGAATTCAAGAAAATAAAACCAACATAAAACACACTTGTCCATAATATTCACCCTGACTTCCATACTTTTGTGTATTGTCTCACACTAAGTTTCCATAGGTATCGCTCTTGTGATGCCAGGCTCGCTGTTGTTAATAATTTGGTGGTGATGGACTTTCTTGTTAAATAGAACTTTTACAAACTACTGTGAAAATTAACCATGGAACTTGGCATATAATTGTTAGGGGTGATGTCTTTGTGGAGTTCCCAGTCCTGCTAATGTGTGCCAGTCGGTAAATTACCATTTAATTTCCTGTATTTCAGTGGTTCCAGGAGTGGGATAAAAGTGAGCTACTGTTTCTCTAGCAACTCCTGGGCTATTTGCAGAGCTTTTGGCAAGTCAGAGTGATTGTTCTGTTGGGTCTGACCCTGGTTCTCTGGGTAAGGGTCCCAAACTCTTAGGGTCATTGGATGCACTGCAGAGTGTCTCTGAACTTCGATGGGTGGAGAAAAATGCAAATTTTGCTATACTGTAGCCAAAATGTAGTTTTTCCTTCAATCATGAAAGGGAGAATAAATTATGGAATAACAGTAGCACCTGTGGCTTTGGCACACAGAAATTATAGACTTTTGTATCATGTTGAGGGAGGTAGTTTAAGCTATCAGTTATGCCTATCACCACTCAGGAAACTACAGCAGCTCTTAGACCTGCTGCTGTGTTGTGTTATTTATGCGTTAAGAAGCACAGATTACTATTATCACAGATTTGCTTTTTAAATATTTTGATGTCTGCTTCAGTATAATTGATTTTCTCTGTAATTGCATTTTCTATGTCAAAATCACTCAGAAACATTATGATTAGAGGGTCTAGATTGCTGAGGCAGCCCATGGCACTTAGAAGGTCAGATACTTCTGACTTGGATGGCACCCTTGTGTCTTTCCTATCTTCCTTTGAGCCTGGATTTGTTAATATTAAAAAAAAAAAAAAAAAGGTCTCCTCTACATGTTTGGCTTTTGTTTCCTAGCATGAGTTGTCTTTGAATTTTATCATCTGAAACTCTGGTATTCCCCCAATTGGGGCGGTTGGAGTGGATTAAAAAATAAAGCCAATGCCCATTCTCACATGGGGCTTCCCTGGTGGCTCAGCGGTAAAGAATCCAGCTGCAGTGCAAGAAATGCAGGTTTAATCCCTGGGTTGGGAGGATCCCTGGAGGAGGGCATGGCAACTCCAATCTTCTTGCCTGGAGAATCCCATGGACAGAGGATCCTGATGGGCTATAGTCCATAGGATCACAAAGAGCCTGACTGGAGTGGCTGAGCACACATTCCCATGTGGCCTTTCTGACAGTTTAAGACTGTGTACTGCAACCAGTATTCATTGGAAGGACTGATGCTGAAGCTGAAACTCCAATACTTGGGCCACCTGATGCGAAGAACTGACTTATTGGAAAAAACCCTGATGCTGGGAAAGACTGAAGGCAAGAGGAGAATGGGACGACAAAGGATGAGACAGTTGGATGGCATCACCGACTCAATAAACATGAGTCTGAGGAAGCTCCAGGAGTTGGTGATGGACAGGGAAGCCTGGTGTGCTGCAGTCCTTGGTGTCGCAAAGAGTCGGACACGACTGAGTGACTGAACTGAACTGAACTGCAACCAAATGTTTATGGCCCAGATGGTTTTCCTTACAAATTTCAGATAAGAGCCCCATGATCCATGTGTTGATATACTTGCCTTAGCTGTGGGGAGAGAGGATGCTCATATGACGCACAAGTGTGACACTTGTGAATTTGATTTGGCTCTCCACTGCATTATTACTGGCATCGCCTAATTTATTTTAGAACTTTAATGTCCAAGGTTAAGACCTTGTTACATTAACTGGACTGTGTAAAACTGTCAGAGGAGAACTTGGGCACAAGGCCATTCCTTGCCCCAGCCGATCGCTTTTTAACAAGCTTCATTCAATTCATTCTTGTGAGAATGGGGAGGTGTTTTTTGAGTTCTCTTGAATAGAATAGTTTCTTATTTCTGGGTAAGTGTTTGGAATGGGGGAAGCATTGCCTATGTGACACGAAGGTCTCTGCCCCAAAGTATCTTCTTCATCAACAATATGGCCCATCTCCCAGTATTTCCACCTGTGAGCTCATGACTTGAGTGTGCTCATTTTTTTGCGTGTATCTTGTGTTGATGCCTCCAGATCATACATATTGACAACACGGTAGCTTGAAATAACTCTGATTGGGTGCCTAGCAGAACTTGAGAGAGTGGACAGTAGGTGTCTTTTTCAAGATAAGAGATATAGATAGATTTTCTTTTCCAAGAAAGATCTGAGGCATGGGACGCTACAGTGGGGGTGGCAGGTGTCTATGTGTCCAAAGATGATTCGTCCCCCCTGTTTGACAGTTTTGTCTGTTTTACCACCTCACTCTCTCGCTTTTATCCAAAAGGAGGCATGGGATAGGACTACATAGTCAGGCTCTGGAGCCCAACTGCCTGGGTGGGCCCTCGTGAGCTTCATGACTCTGGGCAAGTTCCAGCTTCTCTGTGCCCCAATAGAGTGGAGATACTGATAGCACCTTCTGTAGAGGGCTGGTGTGAGGATTAAATGACTATATATATAAAGTGCTTAGAGCAGGGCCTGAAATATAATTAGTCCTAAATGTGTATTGCTGGCTGTACATCAGAATCACCTGGGGGAGTCTGAAAAAAAAAGGAAACTACATGGGTATTGAGAACGCCCAACCTAATGAAATTGGGTCCTGGGGAGGTTATAACCTTGTTCAGAGCATCATAGCAAGCACTGACAGAAGCAGAGGAGGGATTTTGACGTCTTATATTCTGAAGCTTTAAGTGAAAGATCTGTCTGTCAGCGCTGTAAGCAAGAGATCTTGGTGTAATGAATAGCCACCTTTCACAGGGCATCTTTGAAGTTGTCTGACCTTTTTCACTTTGAGCCCAGATGCAGTGCAATTTAAAAAATTTAATTTCTTTAGATTTATAATACCAGGCTTCATTCAGCTGGCACTGATTGATTGAGTGCCTTTTAACACTTTTTGGAAAAAAATGGACTTTCTGACATGTCTTCAGGATCACTTCTCCTTTCATACTAAAGACTTATCATCAGCCCATGCCATAGACTCCTTAGAGGAGTTCCTTTTTCCTCTGTGGTGATGGTTTATCAGCTGCTGTGATTACAGTGGCCCTGTGAACAAGAAATAAAGCTTCCCCTTTGCAATGATGGCACCTGGAGGTGGAAGAGACTTGATATTACCCTGTCAAATGGGAAGGGAAGCGGTGTTCCTGTTAGACGGATGAGCCAGTGGAAGGCGAAATAACTTGCCCAAGGTCATTTAGTTAATAACGTGACGCCTCCTACCTTTACTCAGGGAGCTGTCATTGTCACACATCAAGAAGGTGGCCCATGTGAGTTGCGGTTCATAACTCTGTTGTATGATGTAAGTAGAGAACTTCACAGGAAGGAGAAGGGAAATGAGAAGATGTAATCGGGGCGGCTGTTGAGGAGCTAATCGCCTTTATGAGGATTGGGACTGGGGCCGCCAGTTGCTGTAGGCCTCACACAGAACAGCGTTCTGTGGTCTGGTCACACCCTCTGTGAAGCTGTGTGAGAAAGGGTGCGGCCACGTGCAGAGACTGAGCTTCATAGCCTCAGCCTAGGTGGTGCTGCACAGGCTTCGGCCTCGCGGCTACCGTGGCCTGGCATTGGCTTTTTCCCCAGCCCTCCTCGGCTGGGTCCATACCAACTATACTTTGTCACCCTCATGCAAAGGCCACTTTGTCTTGGAGACTTGTATTCTGTGTTTTCCTGGTCACTTTCCTAGCTCCCCTCTCCCTGGTTCATTGAGGACTTGGGAGGTAACAATTCAGAGCCTGAGCTTTCAAGTCAGAGCTGGGTTCAAGTCCCAGCTTCACCTTTATGAATTGTGTAATCTTGGGCAAGTTGTTGTCTCTCTAAGCCTTTGCGTTCTTACTTATAAAAAGGAATCAGATGATTTTTTTAAAGATTTTAAAAATGAGATTGCCAAAGAATATAAAACTCTTCCGCTTAACTGATATACAGTAAAGAAAGGAAAGTGAAAGTCACTCAGTCGTGTCTGACTCGCTTGCTAGGCTCCTCTGTCATGGAATTCTCCAGGCCAGAATACTGGAGTGGGTAGCCATTCCCTTCTCCAGGGGATCTTCCCAACTCAGAAATCAAACTGGGGTCTCCTGCATTGAAGGAGGGTTCTTTACCAGCTAAGCTACCAGGGAAACCCAATATATAGTAAAGACTTTGGTAAATACTGGCTGTTGGGGTGGTGGTTGATATCCGTAACCTAGCCTCCCTTACTGCAGGGAGCATCTGAATGGCCCTCTCCCAGGCCACGAATCAAGTTCCTTGACTTCTTTGCTTCCGATCCTCACTTGAGGATGTTCCGCTTCAGTGAACCGTGCTGTTGGCAGTCATGTGGGCTTTAATAGTGTCTGGAATTGTTCCATATCCAAGAATTTAAAATTAAGAGGATCAGACAGCCTCCGTTTAGCTTCTTCATTCACTTAGTCCCTCTGTACTTGCTCTTTGATCTCTCCGAAACACCATCCCTGTTCCCTCTGGCTGTCCTTCCCAGGGCTCCACTCGCTTCCTGTCCAGCCTCACTTCCATGGCACCCCACTCTGGGTACTCTTGTATGAACACCCCGACCACTCCTGTTGCACCTGCGCTGCCAACACCCGATGGCCGATCAAACCTCTTGTCCTCTGGATGGTTCTTCCTCGGGGCTGAGCATCAGAGGATGGAATTGCACACTTTCATTGTGTCTTGCTCTTGGTTGGGCAATCAGAACTCTTGAGCTGTCCTTTTAATCTTGTGCTTGCCTTCCTCTTCTCTACAGGGGCTATTCTGAACCATCTCTGCTCCTCTCAGACTTCAGTTTCACTTTACAGAGAAAAGGGAGGCCTGGACTTGTGGCTTCCTGCCCATGTTTGTTGATGGTGTTGTCTTCCTCCTCCAACATATTATACTTTGCGCCCCTCTTTGACTGGCGCAGAGTGGAGACTCAGGAATGTGTGCAGAATGAAACAACCTAGCCCAGTGCTTATTCTGTAATTGGAAAATCGGGTTGTAACCCTGTCTTAGAGTCAGGACAAGTTCCTCTGATGCTCAGGGTCTTCCATTTTAAATGAGGAAGTTACATTTACTTAAATTTATTAGGCTGGCAATGTGTTTTGCAGTACAGTTTTTCCCTTTGAGAATTAGAGATGGATTAAGATTGTGTTCCTCTCTGATATATCCATTGATATTGAAGTGAGAAAACTGTGCTGGTGAAGCTTAGCAGGGTCTGACCATTCAGAGGCCCGCAGCCTAGTGGAGGAGGCAGGTGGGCAAGCAATTGAAATAAGACCAGGAAGGCTGCTAAGAGGAAGCTTTAGAAATAGATTTTTGAAGTGGGCTTGTGAAGTGCCTTTTCTTTCTCTAATAAATATCTATGGCCATCTGGATGGTGGTGGTGATGGTAATAATGTCACAGTTATTTTGTTCTCTAGTTAGGAGGTGTCGTGCTGTTAGGTTGGGAGGCAGGTGCCTGGTTGGGGAGCACCTGGGTGAAGCTTCTAGATGAGCAGGGGCTTTCTGCAAGGTTGGTGCTCCATCCTGCATGAGAACCATTGGCCTGGGAGGCATAATGATAATTGCCAGGAACTCTGCACTTGGTTTAGGGAAGGCAAGGGCAACCTACTCCAGTAGTCTTGCCTGGAAAATCCCATGGATGGAGGAGCCTGGTGGGCTGCAGTCCATGGGATCACGAAGAATTGGACACAACTGAGCGACTTCACTTTCACTTTTCACTTTCATGCATTGGAGAAGGAAATGGCAACCCACTCCAGTGTTCTTGCCTGGCGAATTCCGGGGATGGCAGAGCCTGGTGGGCTGCCGTCTGTGGGGTTGCACTGAGTCGGACACGACTGAAGTGACTTAGCAGCAGCAGCTGCACTTGGTTATTTCCCTGTCTGAACCTTTCCTGATTTGAGGCAGGAAGTATTCATTTCGGGCCTTGGCTTCTCTGTTGTTGTACTTATCCCTTCTGTGTGTAGATTTAAAATCCCAAAATAAAACCTACCTGCAGCTGGTACTTCTGAAAGCCTGATAACACAGCAGATCCTGCCATGGGAATGTGCTGTTCATCGTGTGGAAGTCAAATAACTTTGTCCATAAACTTGGAAATTAGTACTTGTAAAACAGAAGAATTCTTACATTATTAGCCCAAATTTGTTGTGGGAGAGAATTGCTATTGATTTTGATTTCCCCTCCATAACAACCCCGCTATTCTTTCATTTAAGGAAACTTACTTGGTGTTTGTTACATGTAAGGGACATTTTTAGGTGCCATGGGAGATTTGTAGAGTTCAGCATTTTTCACTGTGTTTTAATTGATAGTACAAAGTGAGGTGTGGGATTAAAGGTACCTTTTGACTATCATGGCCTGGGAAGGTTTTATGAAGGGGATGGTATTCAAAGTTGAATGAAACAGATCTCTTCACAGTATAGGAAAATGGATCTTGTAGCCAGAAGCAGATAACTTCTTCATATTTTCTTCCAAAAGTAAAATTTCTCTTCTGCCAAGTGTTATCAAAATGAAAACTTCTTTAAACAAACTTGTATGTAGTAATTTTTTAGCAACATGAAATACTAGATTAGGAGACTCAGATTTTTAAAGACATGTTTCTTGAAACAACTTGTGTATCTTTCTACAGAGTATTTTAAATAGGGGTTGAAAATGACTTCAATCTAATGGGGAATTTGCACTGAATTTGGTGCATCAGAACTTAAGCATTTGAGTTCAAACTTCATGCCCAGAACTCTGTTTGTTTGTTTGTTTCCCCCAGAACTCTTAAATTCACATTACTTGTGGCTGTAAACTTACTTTCCTTTTAATAACTCATAGTCAAACTTGGCATCTTTTTGCTTAAGACAAACCTCACTTTAAAGAACAGCAGAATTAGAGGTCGAGTTTGTAGAATGACTTCAAATAAAGAGGACCAAATGGTTAGGTCTGTAGGGCATCATTCGCCTGTGCTTCATCTCCTTTTCCCCAGCTCCGCATGTTAAGCCATATGCAAGGCCACTATTTTAACTTATCACAATTGCTCTCTGATTTCTTGACCAATAACCTCTTCTCTTTGCCTGCAACTTTCCTGGACGAAGCATCTGCATCCCAGAGACGTTTAGTGGCCTGTTTCCTGTCACAATGCCAGGGTCAGCTCTCCTGATTCCTAGGTTTTCTCTACTAGCCAGGGTGGGGAAAAATGTGAAAGAGACCGCCTGGAATTTCAAGTATTCAACAAGGGTTGGTTTTTCTCCCCAGCCTCCTGGGAACTCTAAAAGAATGTCGTCAAGATATGGCTCTTGCTTTCAGGAAGCTTCTATTAACAATACAGTTTTCCATGAGTTTCCAGCAGCAGCCAGTGCCCCCGCCCCAGCAGAGCTCTTTGTTTCCTTTTGTGGTCTCTATTCGACTTTGTTTTCTCTAGCTTGCTCTCTTCCGTATTATTTATCCTAGAGGCTGCTTTAGACACCATCACCCCCATCACCACTGTCACCCATTTCCTTTCTTTTGATAAACAGTGAAAGTTGCCAATGCAAAGGAAAGTTCTAAAGGCAGTCCTACAAATGTCATGACTATTGTGTTAGGTGAGTCTTAAATCTTATTAGGTTGGAAAATTTTTTGAGTCCCTAAAATTGAGGATATTTTTGATGTCTCTCCTCTGAAATAAAAAAAAATTTTTTTTAATGAGTATGTGCATTTTTCCAGTGTTTTTCACTTGTAAATATTGCTACTCTGGCTTTATTTTTTTTGTTTTACAAATTAAGTAGGTTATTTTTATTTTTTATTTTTTGACATATAATTGACATACAATACTACATTTGTTTTGATGTCAGATACAATGATTTGACAAATTTATGTGAAATGATCACAGTAAGTTTAGTTACCATTTTTCACCATACACAGTTGCTGTCACCTTTCTTTTGATAAGAACTTTCAATATATAATTAGCAACTTTCCAACTTATATACAATGCTATTGATTATTATCCCCATGCTGTACATTATATCCCCTTTAAAAATATTTTATTTTTAATTTATTTTTTGGAGGTTAATTACTTTACAATATTGTAGTGATTTTACCATCCATTGACATGAATTCACCACTGGTGTACATGTGTTCCCCATCCTGCACCCTCCCCCCTCCCACCTCCCTCCCCATCCCATCCCTCTGGGTCGTCTCAGTGCACCAGCCCAGAGCACCCTGTCTCATGCATTGAATCTGGACTGGTGATCTATTTCACATATAATAATATACATGTTTCAATGACTAAAGAACAGAGTCATCTTCTGACACTGCTTTGCTGTGAGGTCAGGTAGATGGTTTGATGCAAGAAGTCCCTTTCCATGGAGTGAGCAAAGAGCGTATGTTTAGGTGTCCAGGATAACTGGATAAGGTTTTATTATCTTGAGATTTTAAGGCTGACTCAGGTGTGGACATGAAAGGGTATTGTAAAATGCAGCATTTTCCTCCCAAGTATCTCATGGATTTAACTGAGTTTTTTTTTGCATTCTTTGCAAATGAAAATATATAGGAATGTTCTTTATAATTTATAAACTGCCATAAATGTTGTTTAATTGCTTGATTTGGAGGAAATAGCTCATCTGTGTTCATTGCAACCTAGTTAAATCTGTCAACAAATACTGTGAGAACAGAGTGGGTGCGAAGACTGTGTTCCGGCTTCTGTTTGTATCTGTTCAAGAATAAACGTAGTCCCCACCCTCAGCTCATGGATTCGACTTGAAATAATGTAAATAGGCAGTATGGCACTCCAGAAGAGGAAGGTTTCAAGGTTGGTATCACTTTATGATTTCACACAAAGTGGTCATGTTTATGATACTGCCATTGGGATTGCAGACTGAAATAGGTTTTGTCTTGTTTTGAAGTTATCTCACTGTTTAATCTAGGATAACTTTTGTTATATTTTATATACCATTGTAATCACTGTGCAGAATGCTTATTTGACATATAACATGGAAACATAAGGCCTATCTCCAAAGAGTTTATGTGTTAAAGGAGAAATCTGAGAAGTAAAAGTATACACAAAGTGGTCATGTTTATGATACTGCCATTGGGATTGCAGACTGAAATAGGTTTTGTCTTGTTTTGAAGTTATCTCACTGTTTAATCTAGGATAACTTTTGTTATATTTTATATACCATTGTAATCACTGTGCAGAATGCTTATTTGACATATAACATGGAAACATAAGGCCTATCTCCAAAGAGTTTATGTGTTAAAGGAGAAATCTGAGAAGTAAAAGTAAATTAAATAGCTGATGTAACTTCCTGAGTTTTAAAAGGAAGAATCGGTGGCATTTGGGAAACTTAGATGTTGAATGATAGTAGAAAAACAAGAAAATCTGGGTGACTTCAGATCATTGAAGATAATGTCATATGCTCATTTTATTTTCTTTTAAAAGAACATTATAGGAAATTTTCTCTCATTAGATAATTTCAGTTATTGTGACCTAGAGGCTAGTTTTTTCTCTCTTCCTCAAAAATATAAAGAAGTGAGAACCAAAGTTCTCCATGTTTTCCAATATTTATTTTTAAATGTTTATATCCAACCATATGTTTATACTACTGGTGTGGTAGATGCTAAGGTTTTTATGGGGCAGAAATTGAGGGATTCTGTTTGGCCAGTATTTATTTTTGTTATACTTGTGACTCTTGATCTGTAATACGGTAAAGTGAAAAAGGACAATATTTCTTATTTTATCCTATCATGCTTGTTTTTAAGTACACTGTTACATGTATGATCTTTTAATTTAGCAGGAACTTGATAACTCCTTTTTTGTACAGTTCTTCTGTGTATTCTTGCCACCTCTTCTTAATATCTTCTGCTTTAGTTAGGTGCATACCATTTCTGTCCTTTATCGAGCCCATTTTTGCATGAAATGTTCCCTTGGTATCTCTAATGTTCTTGAAGAGATCTCTAGTCTTTCCCATTCTGTTGTTTTCCTCTGTTTCTTTGCATTGATCGCTGAGGAAGGCTTTCTTATCTCTCCTTGCTATTCTTTGAAACTCTGCATTCAGATGCTTGTATCTTTTCTTTTCTCCTTTGCTTTTCACTTCTCTTCTTTTCACAGCTATTTGTAAAGCCTCCCCAGACAGTGATTTTGCTTTTTTTGTATTTCTTTCCTATTGTGATGGTCTTGATCCCTGTCTTCTGTACAGTGTCACAAACCTCCGTCTGTAGTTCATCAGGCACTCTATCAGATCTAGTCCCTTAAATCTATTTCTCACTTCCACTGTATAATCTTAAGGGATTTGATTTAGGTCATACCTGAATGGTCTAGCAGTTTTCCCTACTTTCTTCAATTTAAGTCTGAATTTGGCAATAAGGAGTTCATGATCTGAGCCACAGTCAGCTCCTGGACTTGTTTTTGCTGACTATATAGAGCTTCTCCATCTTTGCTGCAAAGAATATAATCAATCTGATTTCGGTGTTGACCATCTGGTGATGTCCATGTGTAGAGTCTTCTCTTGTGTTGCTGGAAGAGGGTGTTTGCTATGACCAGTGCGTTCTCTTGGCAAAACTCTATTAGCCTTTGTCCTGCTTCATTCCATATTCCAAGACCAAATTTGCCAGGTGTTTCTTGACTTCCTACTTTAGCATTCCAGTCCCCTATAATGAAAAGGACGTCCTTTTTGGGTGTTAGTTCTAAAAGGTCTTGTAGGTCTTCACAGAACCATTCAGCTTCAGCTTCTTCAGCATTACTGGTTGGGACATAGGCTTGGATTACCATGGTATTGAATGGTTTGCCTTGGAAATAAACAGAGGTCATTCTGTCATTTTTGAGATTGCATCCAGGTACTGCAATTCGGACTCTTGTTGACCATGATGGCTACTCCATTTCTTCTGAGGGATTCCTGCCCACAGTAGTAGATATAATGGTCATCTGAGTTAATTCACCCATTCCAGTCCATTTTAGTTCATGACCCAGATAATTATGATGGTGTGATCACTCACCTGGAGCCAGACATCCTGGAATGTGAAGTCAAGTGGGCCTTAGAAAGCATCACTACGAACAAAGCTAGTGAAGGTGATGGAATTCCAGCTGAGCTGTTTCAAATCCTGAAAGATGATGCTGTGAAAGTGCTGCACTCAATATGCCAGCAAATTTGGAAAACTCAACTGTGGCCCAGGACTGGAAAAGGTCAGTTTTCATTCCAATCCCAAAGAAAGGCAATGCCAAAGAATGCTCAAACTACCACACAATTTCACTCATCTCACACGCTAGTAAAGTAATGCTCAAAATTCTCCAAGCTAGGCTTCAGCAGTATGTGAACCGTGAACTTCCTGATGTTCAAGCTGGTTTTAGAAAAGGCAGAGGAACCAGAGATCAGATTGCCAACATCTGTTGGATCATGGAAAAAGCAAGAGAGTTCCAGAAAAACATCTATTTCTGCTTTATTGACTATGCCAAAGCCTTTGACTGTGTGGATCACAATAAACTGTGGGAAATTCTGAAAGAGATGGGACTACCAGACCTCCTGACCTGCCTCGTGAAACAACAGACTGGTTCCAAATACGAAAAGGAGTACGTCAAGGCTGTATGTTGTCACCCTGCTTATTTAAATTATATGCAGAGTACATCATGAGAAATGCTGGGCTGGAAGAAGCACAAGCTGGAATCAAGATTGTCAGGAGAAATATCAATAACCTCAGACATGCAGATGACATCACCCTTATGGCAGAAAGTGAAGAGGAACTAAAGAGCCTCTTGAGGAAAGTGAAAGAGGAGAGTGAAAACGTTGGCTTAAAGCTCAACATTCAGAAAACGAAGATCATAGCATGTGGTCCCATCACTTCATGGGAAATAGATGGGGAAACAGTGTCAGACTTTATTTTTCTGGGCTCCATAATCACTGCAGATGGTGATTGCAGCCATGAAATTAAAAGACGCCTCCTCCTTGGAAGGAAAGTTATGACCAACCTAGATAGCATATTGAAAAGCAGAGACATTACTTTGCCAACAAAGGTCCGTCCAGTCAAGGCTATGGTTTTTCCAGTGGTCATGTATGGATGTGACAGTTGGACTGTGAAGAAAGCTGAGTGTGGAAGAATTGATGCTTTTGAACCATGGTGTTGGAGAAGACTCTTGAGAGCCCCTTGGACTGCTAGGAGATCCAACCAGTCCATTCTAAAGGAGATCAGTCCTGGGTGTTCATTGGAAGAACTGATGCTGCAGCTGAAACTCCAGTCCTTTGGCCACCTTATGTGAAGAGTTGACTCACTGGAAAAGACCCTGATGCTGGGAGGGATTGAGGGCAGGAGGAGAAGGGGACGACAGAGGATGAGATGGCTGGATGGCATCACCAACTTGATGGACATGAGTTTGAGTGAACTCTGGGAGTAGGTGATGGACAGGGGGGCCTGGTGTGCTGTGATTCATGGGGTCACAAAGAGTCAGACATGACTGAGCAACTGAACTGAACTGATAACTTCTGGCATTTTCTTTTCTTTTTTTTTTTTTTTTCTGGCCATTTCTTTTCTGGGTGTTGGGCTTATTATTTAATCATTTGGATCTGAGTTACTGTGCCTGGAAGGCTGGTGTATATAATTTCTATGTGATTCGCTTCTGTAGCAGGCAGTGCTCACCCTTTCCAGATGAACAGGGACAGTAGTTGAGGTTGCTACAGAAAGGGAGGTGATGCAGAACGTGTCATTCAGGTAGAGCCCTGCAGCTGCTCCCATAAGACTGCTTCACGGTGGCATTTGCATTCGAGAATTTACCACACTGTCTTTTTTTTTAGTCTTCTAATTGGAATCAGAAACTTAATATTCTTTATGTCTTACATAGGTGGTACTTGGCAAAGTGACTCCCTTTGGCAGAACTCTTTCTCATGAGAGCTTTTGTTTCAAGCCAGAACACTGGTTTATTTATTCCCAGAGTCATATCTGCCAACAAGCTAGGCCAGTGTGTTGGGTTGACCAGAGCCAGCACACTCTCCCCCACCGTTGTTAGGTTAAAAAGTCAGATTATGAGACCCTGCTCAGTGAGAAGAGAATCAGAAGAAGGGAAAGTAGTTATGATGCCAGTGTTAGATAGCACTGGGTACCATAGCCTAGAGGGTCTATTTCTGGATGTGGGGGTATGTACTTACGAATTCATAGGTACTGTCAGGTGTGCAGAGAGTCCTCTGGATGATACTGCTAATGTGGGCCCCACCAGCCTATTACTGTCTTGCTGTTCTGACCACCTTGCTTCAGATGGGCTCAGTGTTTAAATGGTCTGTTGATGTATGTCAAGTTCCAGTTACATCTTTTGAGCCATGACTAAGTGAGACTGCAGAGCTCTACTCTGATCTGTGTTAATTTCAGAATTTAGCCCACAGGGAGCAGTCATCCTTTTTTCCTTTCCAGCTTATGTGTGTATGGAGTCTGGGAGGTGTCCTTAATTTTTTACTGAGATACGATCATTTAAGGGGGCCCTCCCAGATGGCACAGTGGTCAAGAATCTGCTTGCCAGTGCAGGAGACATGGTTTCGATCCCTGGGTTGGGAAGCTCCCCTGGAGTAGGAAATGTCAATCCATTCCAGTGTTCTTGCTTGGAAATTTTTCATGGACAGAGTCTGACGGGCTACGGTCCATGGGCTTGCAAAGAGTTGGATACAGCAGAGCAACTGAGCATGCACACACACATAATAAAAATTTCTCCATGTTGCAGTCTGAATATCATTTAGAATATAAATGTAGGCTCTTTCCATTGAGTTACTGTTTAGTAGGGGAAGCAAGAACTGGGAGAAAAACTTATAGCATATATTTGATAGCTTCTTCATTGGAGACCACTGGTATGAAAGATGTGACTCTCCTGAAAACAGCTGAGCTCCCTGAAATAGGTATCTAAGGTACCTGAGATGTGATGCCCAACTCCATGTCTGCCAGTCCTGAGCCTGTGGGACATGTATTCCAAAAGGTGTATAGATCTGTTGTGGATTGGTGGAGACCTGGGCGGTTAATCAGGGGCAGCTTGACCACCACGATGGGGCCTGAGCTGTTCAGTGATCCAGGAAAACACAGGGAAAAGTTTCATGAGGACCTTGGCCAAACTCTGCTGGCAAGGCTCCATCGACAATTGTCTTTGTAAGTCTTTGCTAAATGACAAACCTTGAAGTTTGGTTGTTTGGTTTTTTAATTTGGAAAAGAAAATGTCTGTGCTTACCAGGCATGTATTTATTATCTAATTTTGCCTAACCAACCCCCCCCCTTTTTTTTAATGACACAACATTTTGCATTGTCTCCTTCAAGCATGACTGTCAAGAGAAATCTGTGCTTCCACAGTTCCCCTATGGAAGCACACTGTGGCCCACTTCCAAATTCAGAGCTTGCACATCATGAAACCCATGTCTTTTCACAAGGGTCCATTCAAGTAGCTTTTTAAAAAAGAATGAGGCTCTGAGCCATGCCCCTTTCGTGTGTAAAGACTTTTTTCCTGTAAGATGATTTAACCCTCAGTAAGTGTCGCTGTGGCTTTCTCCAAATTCTGCTCAGGATATTTTCTTCCTAGTATCTTTCAAGTTGGTTGGTTGGTTGTTAATTTTTTTGCTGGTTTGATTGCTGTTGTCCGAAGCTTTCATTGCGTGGAGCAGAGAGGCCAGTGCCTTGGAAGGAGGGGGACCCTTGCTGGGAGTCTGCTGTTCAGATTCTGGCCCTACTGTTAATTAGCTGTGTGACCCCTGGTTCTTCATCAGGAAAACAAAAGGCTTGGAAAGATAAATACAGGCCCAGACCCAGTGAGAAGCGAGGTCACCCTGTGTGCCTGTGCTGTACATGGGACTCTTCCTCCCTCTCAGCGGAAAACCTCGAATCGACTCTGGGGTGGTGTGTGCTTGTGTGGGGTGTTATCCCGAGGCCTTTGGAAGCATTGGTGCTCGCGAGGCAGGTTTTTCTGCAGAAGAGTTGTCTGTCCCCTCTCTGCTTTCTCTTCAGCAGCAAGCTGCTCGCCGTCTTCTGCCTGCCTCTCCTTAGCGTGTTAACCTGCCTCTCCTTCGCATGTGATGGTAACACAACCCATTCAGATGTGTCCCTGTTGGGGTTGTCTGGCCAGCTCATCTGAGTTAGTGGAGGGAAGAGAGCTAAAGAAGCCTAACTGACAAAAACAATGGTCCTTTTGTCTGTCTCTTGCTGGAGGGGTGGTTTTATGTTTCATCTTAGGCCTGGACCATTGTGTTGTTTTTATGTGCTCAATATAACCCTGCTTAAAAAATACAGCTCGTTATTTAAGGGATTCAGCCACAGGCCTGTTCTTACCTCCCCACCCCCACCTCCAAAGTCCTAACTATATGTGGTAAAAACCCATTGCAGTGTGTGCTATTTGATCAGATCCCCTAACATCAGGGTTGAATAGTGTTCCCACTGTATGTATTTTCCAAATGTTTTTTAGTTATGTTTTGTTCTGATTAGCCTTCCGCAATGTTTTCCTTATGGTTATATAATCAGTAGCACCTGTAAAGCATGCCGTTAACCATGTAGCTTCTTAACCGTTATCTTTTTGATTCTGTCTTAATGTTTTCTTTTCATGAACCGGGGGAGACCCACATTCCTTTGCCAGACATCTTACAGTAATGTGTCCACATTTAGCCTCATAACCTTAATTAGGTGTGGAATGCTGAGAACGCACCATTGTGGGTTTTTTTTTTCTACTTTTATAAAAAGACAGTGACCTTCTGATCACTTCATTAAGTGTTATAAAACACTGTCTTTAGCCTTTAGTTCCCCATGTTAGTTTATTCACAGAAAATTAATGTAAAACTCAAGTTACCTTTATCTTATCCTAAGTGATCTGTTTGTTTGAAGACAAGTTGCCTTTTGTGTCAGTATGCAAGTTCAGTTCCAATTTATAATCCTTAATTCTTCCTTCCCTTCCTCTTCTCTTTAGAAGCAAAGGAGTGTTGAAAATGTTAAAGGCTGTGCTGAAGAAGAGCCGAGAGGGAGGAAAGGGAAGCAAGAAGGAAACAGGTATGTGTCCAAGATGGAGTTGAGCTGAGCAAGCATGGTCGTTGTGAGTCCGAAAGGCCCTGCTTAATCCAGGCTGCTGTTGTCTTGGGAATGGATCAGAGAAGTGATACGGGTTAGAACAGACAGCATCCAGGAGGCCATGAGAAGCTGAATGTATTTCTGTGCTTTCTTCTGGGAGGGGACTTTGAAAATCAAGTTTGGGTTCTTTTCCCTGAAGACTGGTAAGGGTCATAATTTTATTGTTTCATTCAGATGAGGGAGAGCAGGTGTGCCTAGGAGTTTGGTTTTTAGAAAGCCCCTTCTTTTTCCCACACACGCTTGCGTTTTATGTTTGACCAACTGCTGGCTGACTGTCCCTCTTCTTTCGAGTATCAGATTTTCCCCCTAACAGGTGTAGCCCCACTGATTGCCAGGCTGCTAGTTTTCATTATGATGAGAGCGACTTAATTTGGCTTGGATTTCTCTCCTGTTGGTAGAGTTCTGGTGCGTATGCGGTCATTGTATGATTCTACACTGCATTCTGTGTGGTAAAGACCTCTAAGGTTATTTTGGCGACCACTCACCAGAAAAACTACGTTATCTGCCTGTGTTGCACAATAAAAATCTGTTAGTATGGATTGATTGCCCTGAAATGTGCCATTTCACTCTGTCAACTCATGTTAATCTAGAGTCTGAGAATGGCTGATTTTCTGAGTTCCTGTATATTGAATAACAGTTCAGTTTTAATTTCTATTAAGATATAAATAAGTTAAATTATAGTTAACTCTAATTCGAAAGATCTTGTAATGCCTTCTGGTAATATTGTTATGTTGTTTCTGTAAAAGAATAAGTGAACTTATAAAATTTTGTTTATATGGTACCTAGATGGATTTTCTGTTATTAATTTCCCTTTAGCCAAGCAGAGACTTTGTTGTGAAGTTGCTGAAAAATTCCATTAAAAGGTTCTCATTAATGCCTGGCTAAGCAGATGCAAAGAAGAGACCAGTCTTTGATAATGGAAACAGGAGACCATAGTTAGCTCTTAACTTTAGAAAATCAACTTCCAGCTATGAATAATTAATTAGGATTGTTACTATGGAGAATTTTCAGTTCACATAATTTCTATGGGGCGGGCGGGTGGTTCTTCATCCTCTGCTGGGTCAAGATCAAAACCACCTCCTCTTGAGTTTTCCAAAAGCTGTCTAAAACAAAAAAATTTTAACCAGTTCCAGCTCAGCTGACACTCAGCCTAGGAACTGTGTTATTTGCTTCTTTAGATGCTTTTGTAATTTCCAGGATAAAGTTAGATCCTAAAGCTGTCTGTTAGGCTAGAGCTGCCAACCAGTGGGTTATTTTTCTCAAAGCCAGGGTCTCCAAGCCAAAACTCCCTATGAAGTAATGGAGTCTTTCACAACAGGCCATACCATCCTCTGTGACCCATGCCAGGCTCATGTGAAATTACAGTATATTAATAATTTGCAGCACCCTGCCTTTCAGATGGGCCAGACAGTGAACATTGTTTGTGTCTGAAACTTTTCCAATTGTAGAGCATATGATTTGGGGTTTATTTTCCCCTTTGGTCTTTAAAGAACAACTACTGTGTTTTCTGAATCATTTCTTCATAATAATTCCCACATTTTGGTTTTTCACTAATGCAAACCAACTTGAAAAAGCAATGGGAACTTTTCTCATAAAACATCTGTATGGTGTATGCCTTTTTCCTCCTAACTAGAACCTGGTTGTATTCCATTGGGGAACAAAGCAGATGGAATTTTAAATCTTGATGGTTATGTCACAAGATGATTGGGGAAAATACTTGGAATTTGACCATTCCTATGTTGAACTCTGTGCCAACTCTCATTACAGAAGTAAATCACAGCTAAGTTTCCCTGTAAATTAAACCTGGCTAATCTACTGAGACTGCTCTGAAATTTGGGAAATAATATCTGCTGCAATATGGAAAATTTTTGCTCTACTGTTTTCAATTAAACCAGTCTTTGTTGCACACACAAAATAAAATTCATTTTTATGTGCTTGAACTCACAATCACAGAAATTTAGAAAATATTTGTCTAAAATACTGAGTTCAGCTTTTCATATCCTTTGTAGTTTTTTTTTTTTCTTTAACAATCTTGAACTACACTTTTATGTTGAACCAGTTTTTAAAATTTGGAAAATCAGTTAAATTTAGGATTCTTCAAAAGAAAACAAATATATTTTCAGAGGTATTGAAAAGTCCTTAAACTATTGGTAAAATTTTTGCAGGTGTTGAAATTTAAGTTATATGTATATAAGGATATTTCAGGTATTACATATGGTGAGATATGAAGTTATTAAAAGTCATTGAGTCAACCCTAAAAATAGCAAAATTCTTTTAAAAATGTTTTCTTTTAAACCTAGGAAATGCTTATAACTGAGCAAAAAGTATTTTCTGGGGACTATAGAATTACTTTGGAGAATGCAATATTAAAAAACTTTAAAATGCTTTTTGGGAAGGAACATTTACCTTGTCCCCACTAGGGCATCAGTGCAAAGGAACACTGAGTTTCTCTTGACCTTGAGTCAAGCCTACGGGAGCAAAAATCAATATTAAACCATAATGTGGAGAGGGCCAGATGAGGACATCTATTTTTTCTTTCCCTGCTCTTATGTTAGAACCTTGATCTAAAACAAGCAAGTGAGATGTTATCTTTATTTTGAAGCTCTCTAGAGATAGGTCTGCAGCCTTTCGCCTCACGCCTAAGTGGCCTTTACTATCAGAAATCTATCATGTCACTATCATTAATGTTTCTTAATTTAAGAATAATTACTGAACTCTTAAGATTTAAGAGTATTGGTATCAAACCTGGACCTAATAGTTTAGAGAGGATTTAAGAGTAGGATTCCCTAGTGGCTCAGATGATAAAGAGTTTGCCCACAACACAGGAGGCCCAAGTTCAATCCCTGGGTCTGGAAGATCCCCTGGAGAAGGAAATGGTAACCCACTCCAGTGTTCTTGCCTAGAGAATTCCATGGACAGAGGAGCCTGGCGGGCTACAGTCCACAGGATCACAAGAGACTGAGTGACTACACTTTCACTTTTTCTTTCAAGACCAGGATAGGAAATTAATATCTTTTCTGTACAGCAGAACTGATAATGAATAGGAAAAGAGGCCCATTTTATAATAGAAACAGAAACTTTAAATAACAACCTAAGAAGAAATGTACAGGTTTTATATTGAAAATACTAAAGCTTTGTTGGCGGACTTAAAAGAAGATCTGAATAAATGGCAAGAAATACTGTATTCCCGAATGGGCAGATTTCTTACTGTTACTGATATTGGTACCACTGCTATTATTTGGCTGCACTGCATGGCATGCGGGATCTTAGTTCCCTGACCAGGGATTGAACTCCTGCCCTCTGCATTGGAAGAGCAGATTCTTAAACACTGGATCACCAGGAAAGTCCCTAGATTTATTGTTTTAAACTGACTTGCTCTTACAAAATCATACCTATGATTTAATCCCTAGTGAAATCCCATCTATTTTCTTTTTAAAGACGTTCGTTTTTTCAGAGCCAGTTTTAGGGTCACAGCAAAATTGGGGGTTGGGCACAGAGATTTTTGTATACCTATGCCTCCACTCATTCTTAGCTCCCCATTGTCCGTGTTCTCCCATTAGGGAGGTACATTTGTTACAACTGATGAACCTCCATTGATACATCATCATCACCCAAAGTCCATAGTTTACATTAGGGGTCACTCTTGGTGTTGGGCATTCTCTGGATCTGGCCAAGTATATAATAACATATACCCACCATTATTTTGGTTTTGACACGTTGATTTGAAAACTCATCTAGAAGCGAAAATGCTTGAGAATAGTCAAGGAGAAGTTGCAAGTGTGGGGAACATAGGGAGAATGGATATATATATATATATTAATAAACGCATGGCTGAGTCCCTTCGTTGTTCACCTAAAGCTATCAACGTTGTTAATCGGCTATTTCCCAATACAAAATAAAAAGTTGAAAAAATACAGTATGACAAGAATGCAATAATAGACTCTCTCCAGACCTGTGTTTTTCAGTAAACAAGAAAAAGATTGTCACTAAAAAAAGACAGAGGCTGAACCTGGTTCCCGTGCCTGTGTTCTAGCTGTAGGGGAGACTAAACAAGTGTATATTTGGACTTCTTACCTTCTCTAGGGCAAGGTGGACTTCCTTCCACCAAGACATGCGTTGGGGAGGGTTCTCGGTTATAGACATTTGCAGGCCCCCTCCACTTCAAAAGCTAACTAACATGGATATCTAGTGCAGCTCACTATAACATAATAGCTTCTGCTTCCACAGAGTGAGTTCATGGCATGGCTAGTTTTTTGGACTTTTTTCCTACTGGTCTGCAAGTTAGGAAACCTAATTTAAAAAAATGATTATCTATCTATTTTGGGCTGTGCTGGGTCTTCACTGCTGTGCCAGCTTTTCTCTAGTAGCAGTGAGCAGGGACTACTCTCCAGCTATGGTGTGTGGGCTTCTCATCATGGCGGCTTCTTGTTGCAGAGCGTGGGCTCTAGGGCACGTGGGCTTCAGTAGCTGTGGCACACGGACTCAGGAGTTGTGGCTCCTGGGATCGAGAGCACCAGCTCAATAGTTGTGGAGCGTGGGCTTAGTTCCTCCAAGGCATGTGGGATCTTCCCGGATCAGGGATCGAACCCATGTCTCTTGCATTGGTAGGTGGATTCTTTACCACTGAGCCACCAGGGAAGCCCTCTGAAACTTAATTTTAATGAACATCTATAATCTAATCTCACTGTCGATAGTGGTCCCCCCGCCCCGCCCCTTTTAATGCTGGAGATAATGGCATCAATCTACAAGCATTAGATGGGGAAAGCCTCCTGCCCTCCTAGAAACAGCTAATCCCTCTCTCTGTCTGTCCCTTCTGACCTCTGCCAGACGTGAAACCAAAGGCTCTTGCCCTATCCAACTTCCTAACTTTCTCTGTATTGGTGTGAAAGTAGTTCCAAGTTGAGGCAGAAGAGCAGTGTGGTGAACTTTTAATTGTAGTGCTGGCTCTATTAAAATATAGACTGATGAAGGAAAAGTTGCTTAATATGCCAAAATAATCGTTTATTAGGCTTTTCCTTTCTGTTTGATTATTGGTTGTTTTTTTTTTTCAGCAGGGGGTCTTAGTTTGAAATAATTTATTTAAAAATTTTGACCTTCACCTCTTCATCATTAAAACCCAGCTAAATACACTTGTAATTAATAGAGTTAATTAAGGCATTGGATAGTCCCTAAGTTCGTATGTGTGCTGAATCTATGAGCTTTGCCTCTAATCCTTCACTTTGAATTTGCAGTAAAAGGAAGCTGTTTGCCTCTAAAGTTTTAAAAGTCATTGATGTGATTGTTAAATGTGGTATTTTAAGCCATTCCAGGCTGCAGTCTGGTTTTCAGTGGTACCTTCTAAAAATGCCTGAGTACAAACGATGCTTTGTTTTATCCGGCAAATATGAAGCTGCTTTTGATTATTCTCTGCTGCATTGCCCATTTTTTTGTGGTTGTAGACTATTATTTAGGAATTTAGTACAGTGACTGTCTTGCTGAGCTATGGATATTTGGTATCTTGTTGTTAAGTGACTCTAAAAATGTTTCCCAAGCAACAAAATAAGCAGAAATAATTCAGTTCTAAAAGTACTATATTTCTGTTTACCAAAGTGTTTAAATAAATTTGTTTTAAAATGTTTGGATAGGACTTAAACATAGACTGGAACAGGCTGGCTATTAGTAGGAGTGGGACTGCGGTTCCGTCTGGTTTGATGGGTTCCTTCATCAGGTTTTCTGTTGACCCTCATCTGTCAACAGGGTCTAGAAAAAGCACAGACTTTGGAATCTGAAGATACAAATTGAAATCCTAGCTTATTTACTTCCCTATTAACTTGACCTTGGACAAATTTCTTTGTTAAGTTATTTCTAGTTAACTTGCAGGCATGTTGTCCAGGTTAAATAAGATCACCTGTCTACAAAAGTGCCTTGCTTGACATCTGGTTTCTGCTAGATGTTCAGTCCATCTTTTCTTTGTAGAGACACTGGGTAGTACTTTAAAGAACAAACAAAACCCTTCTAAAACATCATGTTCCTTCCTGCTTGATCTCAGGCAAGAAAATGATGTTCTAGAAGCTTCTTTCCATGATTTCCTCTCTGCAGATACTGATTCTACCATTGACTTTGAATACTAAAGGCTCTTCTGCCATCTTTAGTTAGTTAGTTCAATCACTCAGTCGTGTCCGACTCTTTGCGACCCCATGAATTGCAGCACGCCAGGCCTCCCT
>SJYX01001986.1:189221-208600 GCA_006410675.1 Oreotragus oreotragus
TGATCCAGCGAATGCTGGCAATTTGATCTCTGCTTCCTGTGCCTTTTCTAAAACCAGCTTGAACATCTGGAAGTTCACGGTTCACATACTGCTGAATCCTGGCTTGGAGAATTTTGAGCATTTCTTTACTAGCGTGTGAGATGAGTGTAATTGTGTGGTAGTTTGAGCATTCTTTGACATCGCCTTTCTTTGGGATTGGGATTTTCATTCCAGTCCATCTAGTCAAGGCTATGATTTTTCCACTGGTCATGTATGGATGTGAGAGTTGGAGTATAAAGAAAGCTGAGCGCTGAAGAATCGATGCTTTTGAACTGTGGTGTTGGAGAAGACTCTTGAGAGTCCCTTGGACTGCAAGGAGGTCCCAGTCCATCCTAAAGGAGATCAGTCCTTGGTATTCATTGGAAGGACCTTTTAGCCTATATCATGTCACTTGCATTTTATGCTTTTTCTTTGTGAAGTTAAACTGAGAGGCTTTCCCCCTTACTAAAGAAATTTCAGGAGTTAGCAGGCAGCTTTAAGAATAGATTTATTTTTTTTCTTAAAAATATATATTTAATTGGCTGTGCCAGGTCTTAGTTATGGCATATGAACTCTCAGCTGTAGCTTGTAAGATCTGGTTCCCTGACCAGGGATGAACCCAACCTCTGCATTGGAGCTCAGAGTCTTGGCCATTCGACCACCAGGCAAGTCCCAGAAATAGATTTCAAAGTACAGTTTTTGTCAATTTGCTGAGATATTTCACTTCAGCATATCCTTAATTAGTGAAAGTCTTATATCTGGAAGGCTCTATATGTTTCCCTGTATGTAGCTTCCCTATGTGTTTTAGGGTTAGGGTTATCAATAACCTCAAATATGCAAGTGACACCACCCTTATGAAAGAAGAACCTCTTGATGAAAGTGAAAGAGGAGAGTGAAAAAGTTGGCTTAAAGCACTTCAGAAAACAAAGATCATGGCATCCAGTCCTATCACTTCATGACAAATAGATGGGGAAACAGTGGCTGACTTTTTTTGGGGCTCTAAAATCACTGCAGATGGTGACTGCAGCCGTGAAATTAAAAGATGTTTGCTCCTTGGAAGGAAAATTATGACCAACCTAAACAGCATATTAAAAAATAGAGACTTTACTTTGCCAGCAAAGGTTCGTCTAGTAAAGGCTATCATTTTTCCATTAGTCATGTATGGATGTGAGAGTTGGACTATAAAGAAAGCTGAGTGCCAAAGAATTGATGCTTTGAACTGTGATGTTAGAGGAGATTGAGGGCAGGGGGAGACGGGGACGACTGAGGATGAGATGGTTTGATGGCATCACTGACTCAATGGACATGAGTTTGGGTACGCTCTGGGAGTTGGTGATGGACAGGGAGGCCTGGTGTGCTGTCGTCCATGGGATTGCAAAGAGTCGAACAGTACTGAGCAACTGAACTCACTGACTGACTGACACTAAATTTTTTCTCTTAAGGGAATTAGGGCTTTGACCTTACACTTGTCTTGCAGTTTTTGGATGGCAATGAGGGTAAGCAGTTGGGTTGCCCTAGCCCAGGTATAGAGCATTAAACTGAGAAGCCATTATTCATATCTGAAATCAGGGAGTTGGAAAGTGGGATCTGGGTCTGTCTCTCACCTCCCCTTCGCCCTTTTGTGGCAGACTGGTTACAGCACATCAGCCGTCTGTAGTGCCAGTGTAGAATCAGAGATTCCTGTCTATGTATGACCACAGCAGTGTCATGCAGGTCAAGATGAAACAAGACTTCAGAGCTGATTTTTATTTCTTCACTTTCAAAAGTTTGTGTCAGAGAATTGCCCATTTTTAAGGGAGTTCGGAGGGCTTTCCTTGTGGCTCAGATGGTAAAGAATTTGCCTGCAATGCAGGAGACCCGGATTTGATCTCTGGGTGGGGAAGATCCCCTGAAGGAGGCCATGGCAACCCAATCCACTATTCTTGCCTGGAGAATCCAATGGACAGAGGAGCCTGGTGGGGTTGCAAAGAGTCAGACATGCTTGAATGACTGGGAACAATGAAGTTTGGAAGCATCATTCTGCTACATTTGGTACATGATGGCATTCTTTGTGTCCAGAGGCTCCCCCAGAGCACAGACTACTCAGTAATAATAATGGCTCTAGGTACAGACATGCACATAGGTGCCTATAATGGTTTGGACAGTTGTCTGGAGTTCTTATAGACCGTGGAACTGGCTGATAGCAGAGGTTAAGAGGATGCACACTTCTGGCTGAGGACGGAGGAGAGCCACCTGTGTACTGCTGACTTCCTGATGATCTTACTCTTATTCAATTCTCAAAATCAAGCAATTTGTATGTTAATACCTCGTAGCTTTGAGAGGGCTTGTTTGTCCCCCACCTCACTGGCCTTCTTCAAGCAAGATTTCTCGATAACTTTAAAGTTATATATAAAACTTTTTTTCCAAGTACCAGATTTTAAAAATACTTTGACTTCTGATGTTAAATTCTCTTGTTGTCTTAGTTTGGGCAGCCATAGGATAATACCTTTTGTACAGTTCATAAGGTTCTCCTGCCAAGTATACTGGGGTGGTTGGCCATTCCCTCCTCCAGTGGGCCACATTTTGTCAGAACTCTGCTATGACCCATCCGTCTTGTGTGCCTCTACATGGAATGGCTCATAGCTTCACTGAGTTACACAAGCTCCTTTGCCATGACAAGGCAGTGATCCGTGAAGGGATGACAGATTTCTTCTTCTTGGGTTCAAAAATCATTGCAGATGGTGACTGCAGCCATGAAATCAGAAGATAGTAGGTTCTTGGCAAGAAAGTTAGGACAAACCTAGACAATGTGTTGAAAAGCAGAGACATTACCAACAAAGGTCCGTAAGTCAAGGCTGTGGTCTTCCCAGTGATCATGTACGGTTGTGAGAGCTCAACTGTGAAGAAGGCAGAGTGCCAGTGAAATTGACGCCTTATACTCTGGTGCTGGAAAAGACTCCTGAGAGTCCCCTGGACAACAGGAGCTCAAACCAGTCAATCTTAAGGGAGATCAACCCTGAATAACCCTTGGAAGGACTTACGCTGAAGCTGAAGCTTCAGTATTTTGGTTTTCTGATGTGAAGAGCCAGCTCTTTGGAAAAGTCCCTATGCTGGGAAAGATTAAGGGCAGGAGGAGAAGAGGGCATCAGAGGATGAGGTGGCTGGATGGCATCACCGATGCCGTGGACATGAACTTGGGCAGGCTTCGGGAGATGGTGAGGGGCAGGGAGCCCTGGTGCACTGCAGTCCATGGTGTCGCAAAGAGGCAGACACGACTGGGTGACTGAACAACCACAACATAACACCACAGACTGTGTGGCTTAAACCACAGGTTTTTCCTCACAATTCTAGAGGCTAAAAATCGGAGCTCAAGGCACCAGCATCATCAGGTTCTGGTTGAAGGCCCTCTTTCTGGCTTGCAGATGCTGCCTTATATGTGCATCCTCCTGCTGTTAAAGACAAAGCTCTCTAGTGTCCCCTCTTATAAGGATGTAACTTTCATTATAAGGGCCCCACACCATGACCTCATTTAAACCTAATTATCTTGCTAAGGCCTTTTCTCTAAATGCCATCAATGCTGGAGGTTAGGGCTTCGACATGTGGATTTGAGATAACACTGTTCAGCCCATAACGCTTGTCTTTATTGTTCTGATTATCAGTGTGAACACAGTACTTCATTTATTATAAAACACACCATTATTTTGGGTACTACTAAGGAAGAAAGAACTGCTATCAATTTAATTGACATACTTTATTACTTAAAATGTTATACTTGAGATTTCCTTTCGTTAGAAAGATACTTTACATATGTCAGTCTTTTTTATAAAATGAGAGGAGAATGAGATAAATTGGTTAAGGTATTTCAAATTTATATTCAGAATCTGATTCTTCTAAATAATTTTTTTCAGCTGGTTGTCAGTATTCATTTTTTTCCATATGACATCATCATCTCCACAAGAGCATTGATGTTGCAGCATATTTTGAATCTTTTTTACTGTTTTTTTTCCAGGACTTTCTTCCCAGTTGCAGACATTCATTCTACGAGTTTGATTTCATTCTTTCATGATCTCAAAAGGAGGTTTTAATGGAAGGCTTTCAGACAAAATCCAGGGCTCTTATTCCTTCCTCAGTGGACTTTAAATAGTCTGTTGAGTGAACCCTGGAGGAGGTTATAACTGTCCAGTCTCTCTACCAGATGTGATAACATAGGTTTGCACAGTCAGGGCCCACCATGTTATAACCATTCTCTGGCTGATAGCAATTTTAAGATGCCATCAGCTATTACATCCATTGTGGTTTTGGAAAAGTTAAAGTGAGAATAAACTTGGGCCTTTAAATCAATGTCCAATGTAACATATGCGTATTGTAGAAAATTTGGAAAATAATGATGAAAAATACCCTGTTTTTTTCCCCATTATTCTTATGTTTTGCTCTATCCTTTTAAATGTCACCAGTCTTGGAAAATGTCTAATATTTTATTATACCAATATCCCATGGTTTTGTTTGGGTGCATTTTGTTTACATATTTCTTTACATTTTTGGGTGCATATTTGTTTACATATTTCATTAAAAAAACCCCTCTGGAGTAATGCATATCTTGGTACAAATCTCTGATTATTTTAGTAGAACGTTTCTAAACAAGGATTAATAGTGAAAAGAAACTAACTTTTCAGAGGCTCATGGTTCAGTTCAGTTGAGTCACTCAGTCGTGTCCGACTCTTTGCTACCCCATGGACTGCAGCACGCCAGGCCTGCCTGTCCATCACCAGCTCCCGGAGTTCACTCAAACTCATGCCCATTGAGTCAGTGGTGCCATCCAGCCATCTCATCCTCTGACGTCCCCTTCTCCAATCCTTCAGTCTTTCCCAGCATCAGGGTCTTTTCCAGTGAGTCAGCTCTTCGCATCAGGTGGCCGAAATATTGGAGCTTCAACTTCAACATCAGTCCTTCCAATGACCATTCAGGACTGATCCCCTTTAGGATGGATTGGTTAGATCTCCTTGCAGTCCAAGGGACTCTCAACAGTCTTCTCCAACACCACAGTTCAAAAGCATCAATTATTCGGCTCTCAGCTTTCTTCATAGTCCAACTCTCACATCCATACATGACCACTGGGAAAACCATTGCCTTGACTAGACGGACCTTTGTTGGCAAAGTAATGTCTCTGCTTTTTAATATGCTGTCTAGGTTGGTCATAACTTTCCTTCCAAGGAGTAAATGTCATGGGCTCATGGTATCTCTCGTAAATTGTTCTTCAGAAAGAAGGACTATTTTGCTCACCACCTGTGTAAGCAGTGTGTGTGTGTGCCAGCTTGCATGGCTCTTTCTAGTACTGGGAATTTGCTTTTTATTTTCTAGTACATGTGTTCTGTTGGGAACGTGAGAGACTCTTTAGTTTGATTCTTTCCTTTTCCAAATGTGGCCCGTGATGTGTAGTAGTGGGATTTCCTTATAAAGTTACTTGTAGGGGAATTTTCCTTGAAGTTGCTGAAAGTCACATTGCTTATCTTCGATGGATAAAAGTGTCTCCTCCATTATTAAAAATTTCATGTTTGTGATGAAGCTAGAGAACTGCTAGTCTGATTGACTTATATTTTAAGAAATTTATAGAGAAGCCAAAATAAAGACATCAAACCGACACAAATGAGTCATCCGGTTTTTCCATGGTACCTGATAACGTTCTGCCTGGGTACACACTCAGCATGTCTAAGTGCTTCCTGTTCCCTGGATGTGCTGGGAGCCCAAGTCCTGTGAGTTCCTGAAAGCAGGCAGGGACAGTTGTAGATAGGTGAGCATCTCCTTAATAAGACTTTGTCCATGGCTCATGTTCTTGGGTTATTAGGTACAAGGATTCTTATTTATTTGGTTGCGCTGGGTCTCAGGTGCGGCACACGGGGTCTTCAGCTGTGGCATGCGAACTCTCAGGCGTGGCATATGGGATCTGACCAGGAATCGGATCCAGTCCCCCTGCAGTGGCGACACTGAATCTTAGCCACTGCACCACCAGGGAGGTCCCCAGAGATTCTTTTTTAAACCAAGGTAATGAAGTGAAAGGTTTTAAATATAGGAGGATCTTAGAAATTGAATTCATTATTCTTGCCTGGAGAATCCAATGGACAGAGGAGCCTGGTGGGGTTGCAAAGAGTCAGACATGCTTGAATGACTGGGAACAATGAAGTTTGGAAGCATCATTCTGCTACATTTGGTACATGATGGCATTCTTTGTGTCCAGAGGCTCCCCCAGAGCACAGACTACTCAGTAATAATAATGGCTCTAGGTACAGACATGCACATAGGTGCCTATAATGGTTTGGACAGTTGTCTGGAGTTCTTATAGACCGTGGAACTGGCTGATAGCAGAGGTTAAGAGGATGCACACTTCTGGCTGAGGACGGAGGAGAGCCACCTGTGTACTGCTGACTTCCTGATGATCTTACTCTTATTCAATTCTCAAAATCAAGCAATTTGTATGTTAATACCTCGTAGCTTTGAGAGGGCTTGTTTGTCCCCCACCTCACTGGCCTTCTTCAAGCAAGATTTCTCGATAACTTTAAAGTTATATATAAAACTTTTTTTCCAAGTACCAGATTTTAAAAATACTTTGACTTCTGATGTTAAATTCTCTTGTTGTCTTAGTTTGGGCAGCCATAGGATAATACCTTTTGTACAGTTCATAAGGTTCTCCTGCCAAGTATACTGGGGTGGTTGGCCATTCCCTCCTCCAGTGGGCCACATTTTGTCAGAACTCTCTGCTATGACCCATCCGTCTTGTGTGCCTCTACATGGAATGGCTCATAGCTTCACTGAGTTACACAAGCTCCTTTGCCTTGACAAGGCAGTGATCCGTGAAGGGATGACAGATTTCTTCTTCTTGGGTTCAAAAATCATTGCAGATGGTGACTGCAGCCATGAAATCAGAAGATAGTAGGTTCTTGGCAAGAAAGTTAGGACAAACCTAGACAATGTGTTGAAAAGCAGAGACATTACCAACAAAGGTCTGTAAGTCAAGGCTGTGGTCTTCCCAGTGATCATGTACGGTTGTGAGAGCTCAACTGTGAAGAAGGCAGAGTGCCAGTGAAATTGACGCCTTATACTCTGGTGCTGGAAAAGACTCCTGAGAGTCCCCTGGACAACAGGAGCTCAAACCAGTCAATCTTAAGGGAGATCAACCCTGAATAACCCTTGGAAGGACTTACGCTGAAGCTGAAGCTTCAGTATTTTGGTTTTCTGATGTGAAGAGCCAGCTCTTTGGAAAAGTCCCTATGCTGGGAGAGATTGAGGGCAGGAGGAGAAGAGGGCATCAGAGGATGAGGTGGCTGGATGGCATCACCGATGCCGTGGACATGAACTTGGGCAGGCTTCGGGAGATGGTGAGGGGCAGGGAGCCCTGGTGCACTGCAGTCCATGGTGTCGCAAAGAGGCAGACACGACTGGGTGACTGAACAACCACAACATAACACCACAGACTGTGTGGCTTAAACCACAGGTTTTTCCTCACAATTCTAGAGGCTAAAAATCGGAGCTCAAGGCACCAGCATCATCAGGTTCTGGTTGAAGGCCCTCTTTCTGGCTTGCAGATGCTGCCTTATATGTGCATCCTCCTGCTGTTAAAGACAAAGCTCTCTAGTGTCCCCTCTTATAAGGATGTAACTTTCATTATAAGGGCCCCACACCATGACCTCATTTAAACCTAATTATCTTGCTAAGGCCTTTTCTCTAAATGCCATCAATGCTGGAGGTTAGGGCTTCGACATGTGGATTTGAGATAACACTGTTCAGCCCATAACGCTTGTCTTTATTGTTCTGATTATCAGTGTGAACACAGTACTTCATTTATTATAAAACACACCATTATTTTGGGTACTACTAAGGAAGAAAGAACTGCTATCAATTTAATTGACATACTTTATTACTTAAAATGTTATACTTGAGATTTCCTTTCGTTAGAAAGATACTTTACATATGTCAGTCTTTTTTATAAAATGAGAGGAGAATGAGATAAATTGGTTAAGGTATTTCAAATTTATATTCAGAATCTGATTCTTCTAAATAATTTTTTTCAGCTGGTTGTCAGTATTCATTTTTTTCCATATGACATCATCATCTCCACAAGAGCATTGATGTTGCAGCATATTTTGAATCTTTTTTACTGTTTTTTTTCCAGGACTTTCTTCCCAGTTGCAGACATTCATTCTACGAGTTTGATTTCATTCTTTCATGATCTCAAAAGGAGGTTTTAATGGAAGGCTTTCAGACAAAATCCAGGGCTCTTATTCCTTCCTCAGTGGACTTTAAATAGTCTGTTGAGTGAACCCTGGAGGAGGTTATAACTGTCCAGTCTCTCTACCAGATGTGATAACATAGGTTTGCACAGTCAGGGCCCACCATGTTATAACCATTCTCTGGCTGATAGCAATTTTAAGATGCCATCAGCTATTACATCCATTGTGGTTTTGGAAAAGTTAAAGTGAGAATAAACTTGGGCCTTTAAATCAATGTCCAATGTAACATATGCTTATTGTAGAAAATTTGGAAAATAATGATGAAAAATACCCTGTTTTTTTCCCCATTATTCTTATGTTTTGCTCTATCCTTTTAAATGTCACCAGTCTTGGAAAATGTCTAATATTTTATTATACCAATATCCCATGGTTTTGTTTGGGTGCATTTTGTTTACATATTTCTTTACATTTTTGGGTGCATATTTGTTTACATATTTCATTAAAAAAACCCCTCTGGAGTAATGCATATCTTGGTACAAATCTCTGATTATTTTAGTAGAACGTTTCTAAACAAGGATTAATAGTGAAAAGAAACTAACTTTTCAGAGGCTCATGGTTCAGTTCAGTTGAGTCACTCAGTCGTGTCCGACTCTTTGCTACCCCATGGACTGCAGCACGCCAGGCCTGCCTGTCCATCACCAGCTCCCGGAGTTCACTCAAACTCATGCCCATTGAGTCAGTGGTGCCATCCAGCCATCTCATCCTCTGACGTCCCCTTCTCCAATCCTTCAGTCTTTCCCAGCATCAGGGTCTTTTCCAGTGAGTCAGCTCTTCGCATCAGGTGGCCGAAATATTGGAGCTTCAACTTCAACATCAGTCCTTCCAATGACCATTCAGGACTGATCCCCTTTAGGATGGACTGGTTGGATCTCCTTGCAGTCCAAGGGACTCTCAAGAGTCTTCTCCAACACCACAGTTCAAAAGCATCAATTATTCGGCTCTCAGCTTTCTTCATAGTCCAACTCTCACATCCATACATGACCACTGGGAAAACCATTGCCTTGACTAGACGGACCTTTGTTGGCAAAGTAATGTCTCTGCTTTTTAATATGCTGTCTAGGTTGGTCATAACTTTCCTTCCAAGGAGTAAATGTCATGGGCTCATGGTATCTCTCGTAAATTGTTCTTCAGAAAGAAGGACTATTTTGCTCACCACCTGTGTAAGCAGTGTGTGTGTGTGTCAGCTTGCATGGCTCTTTCTAGTACTGGGAATTTGCTTTTTATTTTCTAGTACATGTGTTCTGTTGGGAACGTGAGAGACTCTTTAGTTTGATTCTTTCCTTTTCCAAATGTGGCCCGTGATGTGTAGTAGTGGGATTTCCTTATAAAGTTACTTGTAGGGGAATTTTCCTTGAAGTTGCTGAAAGTCACATTGCTTATCTTCGATGGATAAAAGTGTCTCCTCCATTATTAAAAATTTCATGTTTGTGATGAAGCTAGAGAACTGCTAGTCTGATTGACTTATATTTTAAGAAATTTATAGAGAAGCCAAAATAAAGACATCAAACCGACACAAATGAGTCATCCGGTTTTTCCATGGTACCTGATAACGTTCTGCCTGGGTACACACTCAGCATGTCTAAGTGCTTCCTGTTCCCTGGATGTGCTGGGAGCCCAAGTCCTGTGAGTTCCTGAAAGCAGGCAGGGACAGTTGTAGATAGGTGAGCATCTCCTTAATAAGACTTTGTCCATGGCTCATGTTCTTGGGTTATTAGGTACAAGGATTCTTATTTATTTGGTTGCGCTGGGTCTCAGGTGCGGCACACGGGGTCTTCAGCTGTGGCATGCGAACTCTCAGGCGTGGCATATGGGATCTGACCAGGAATCGGATCCAGTCCCCCTGCAGTGGCGACACTGAATCTTAGCCACTGCACCACCAGGGAGGTCCCCAGAGATTCTTTTTTAAACCAAGGTAATGAAGTGAAAGGTTTTAAATATAGGAGGATCTTAGAAATTGAATTCATTGTCTTCAGTTTTTGAGAAATGGAAAACTTTGAGCAGCTGTCCAAGGTTGCATAGCTAGTTAGAGCAAAGATGGGATCCAGGTATAGTTTTGATTCCAGGCTAGTTCATTTTCTAATACGTCTCCGGCTAGTTCCCTTATATTTATCTCTGGTGCTGAGTAAATATAAAGAAAAACACATTCCCAAGATAGACGGTGGTAAATTGTAATTTCTCTCTCCAGCGATATTCCCCCCCTCTTCTTGAAGTGTTTCCCCTTCCTCCCCCAGGTTTATTTCAGATTCTTACATGGTCTTAATCTAGATTTAATAGCACTGTGCTAGCTTTCTTTTTCTATATCCGAAAGTCCATTTCTGCTTAATGTCCTTGAGATGATTATAACTTCACCTTTTTTTTGTAAAGTCACTCAAACACCATGAATATAATATTTAATATACAATCATTAAAAAAAACTATACAATGGTTTAAAAGTAAAGATACCCCCCTAGTTGTTTTCTGCTTCCCTTTTTGTTCCCAAAAGGAATGTTAACAGTTTTTTTTAAGTCTTTCTAGATATTTTCTATGCATGTATGTGTGTAGGCATGCATATACGTACATATACGTGCATATATGTGTTTAAGAAAACCTACACAGACTTCACAATGTGTTTTATTCTGTAAATTACGATGTTGACTGAATGATTTTTTAGACACATTTTCATATTAGCACACACTAATATATAGACTTTTAAAAAGTTGCTCAGTATTACATTGGACAAATACTCTGTAACTTGTTTTATTATTTTCCTATTGATGGTTTCATCTTTTTTTGTTCTTGTCATTACAGTCAATGCTAGAATAAATCTCCTTGTGCCTCACTCCCTGTCCTCTCATAAAAATAGGTGTAAGAAAAATTGTTGATTAACAAGTTCATTCATTTATAATTTTTCTAAATTTTATCAAATTGCCCTTCAAAAATGTGACATTAAATTTACAGTTCTGCCTTCAATATCTGAGAATGATTATAACCTCTGGTGATAAGCATGTGACTAAACAAATGAACGATTTAATCTTTTCCAGTAAGCTTTAATTTTGCAATTCTTTAGAATGAATCCAAACACATTTAAGTATGTCTGTGAGCCATTTGAAACCATATTGCCTGGATTTGGTAGCCTGGCTCCATAGTTTACCAGCTGTGTGAACTTGAGCAAATTAACTAAACCTTCTGTGCCTCATGGGTTACTTATGAGGATTACATGAGTTAATATGTATAAACTACTTGAATCCATGCTTGGCAGATAGTATATAACTATTTGACAACAAAATTTGCATTTCTTTCTCTTTCTTGCCTGTTCATTTACCTGACTTTCTGTTGAGTTCAGTAGGTGTTTTAATATTTTGGTAAGTGGTGTTAACCATTGATGGTTTAGTAGCCAGTTCTAAGCAAGGGAAACATGTCATGTTTAATTTTGAATTATAAAACTTAAAAAGATTCGTCTAACTCAGACTCCATTTTTGACAGGATTAAGGGAAGGATTTTGTTTTAATTCTGTAAGTTCAGTATTGAAAACTGACTGAGGTTATAAGTCATTATTTCAGGGAGATCGGCTTTCTTTCCCCTGCTTCATGTGAGAGTTTGATGCTGCTAATCTGATTAAATCTCTTTAGAGCTATATCCTTAGCTCTAAGAGTCTGAAGATTAGTAATTCTGGTTTCCACCCCCACCCCCTGCCCCCACTATCCATTAAATTGTTACCATGGCTATTGGGCTCCTAAACAGCACCTCAGATCTCTTCTGATTTATGGAAGCAGCATCTTAAAGATGGATAAGCACAGGTTTGGCTTCAGGAAGCTTAGGTGAGAGTTCCAGTTTGGATGTACCTACTAGTTCTCTTTGAACAAATTGCTTTGTTTTTCTGAACCTCAGTTTTCTTGCCTATAAAATGAAGGTAACAGTCTCTATCGGTGTCATAGAATAATTTCAGCACCTCAGATCTCTTCTGATTTATGGAAGCAGCATCTTAAAGATGGATAAGCACAGGTTTGGCTTCAGGAAGCTTAGGTGAGAGTTCCAGTTTGGATGTACCTACTAGTTCTCTTTGAACAAATTGCTTAGTTTTTCTGAACCTCAGTTTTCTTGCCTATAAAATGAAGGTAACAGTCTCTATCGGTGTCATAGAATAATTATGAAAGGCAAATGAAATGATTTTTTTTAAAAAACAGACATCATGATGATGAAGGACATTTGTTTTGCTTTCACATTTGTTTCTGGTTTTGGAAAATGCCTATTAAGCAAGGAAATAAAATATACAGATATTTAAATTTATATAATTTTTTTTTGATACTCAGATGTTGTGAGGGAGTAGTGAGATATTTTTCTTCTTCAGTGAAAACTAGGAAGTGAACCCCCTGGGGTAAAATATGGCAGTACTAATAAAGGTTGCTTTTTGAATGTTTCACTGAGTATTAGACAGTGTCACAAACTCCTATAAACAGTAACTTATCACTAGAGATAAAATAACTAGGTTAAGACTGCACAGTTGTTAAGTGAAGGAGCTAGGATTTGAATCCAGTTTGTCTCCAAAACTTCATGTTCAGTACAGTATAGGAGCTGGTTGCATAGGTTCAGCTCCCTGTTGACATTTTTGCCTCTGTAAAATGGGCATGATTACAGCATCTGCCTCAAAGGGTTGTTGATCATCCTGAGAATTCAGTGAGCTAAGTACTTGGAACAGTGTCTGGACCACTGTAAGCAATTTATAAATGGTGGCTCTTATTATAATTTATGGTAATTTCTATACACTTCTGGCTTCTTTGTTTCTGCCCCGTGACTCTCTCCTTTTGGCATTAGTGAACAGTGGCATCTCAGCTTATTTTTGTCTTCTCCGTCCCCTTATCTGTGTGGCAGACGTGGCCCTGACCATTCCATCTGGTGCAGGAGGAGAGAGCTGTGTAGCAGGCCTGGCCCTGGTGGAGTGCTCTGGGTCAGTTGCTGCAAACGTCTGGGATGGCATGTGTTTGCTAAGAGGCAGAAGGGGGAGGAATGTGAGATCTAAACAGTAAGGGTCTGCCACCAGCATTCTGCGAAGAGAATCTGTGTGCTTTCGAAGGGTTCTACCTGAGAGATTGCGTGTTCTCCTCAGATTTGGCAGAGAAGGTCCTAGTGCGGGGATTTCTAAACCTGGCTAGTTCATTGAGGGCACTTGTGATTCAGATTCCCACCAGACCTAGTCAATCACTCACCAGCAGTGGGACCCAAGCTTCTGTAATGTTTTTAAAATGGTTTTTGAATGGTCAGCCAGGCTTGGGAGCCACTGGCATGCCATTTGTTCCTGTGTCTCTGCAGAGCCAGCCCCAGCCAGCCATGACAGAAGTATGTGTTTGTGACTTTGAAAATTCCTAGGAAAAGGAGCTTCTCCATTATCTAGTAAACTGTTCGTGGCAGCCCTATAAAAATGAATTTGAAATACAGATATACAAACAGATGAGTGAAAGGATTCCATTACAGAAATAACAAGGGATGGGATTTGATCAAAGTAATTTGTCAGTATGATCCTTGTGTTTATGCCAGTTGCTCATCAGCACTTGCTTATTCTCATACTTGCAGGTTAGATATACAAAACTGAATAGCATTGAATATAATTTTGATGTTGAATTATTTTTAATTGAATTATGGGTGATTTATAATGTGTTAATTTCTGCTATACATATTAATATATATATATACATTCTTTTTTATATTCTTTTCCATTATGGTTTATCCCAGGATAGACAGACATTTATTTGAATTGATTGTTATAGTTGATTTACAATGTTGTGTTCATTTTTCATGCAGCTTTATCAAAATTGTTAGAAAACTGTCCCCCCCTCCTTCCCGAGTGATATTCAGAGAATGAATGAAGTGAATAATGCAAGTTCCATTTTATATTTGAGAAATCATGATTAGAGTGGAATGTTAATATGGTTAGCTGTGGTGAGACAATATTGACATTGTTGCTAAGATATTTTACCAGACATGTTATTGAGGCTGCTGCTTCAAAAACTGAGCAATGCTGTTTTTTCTTTCTTTCTTTTTTGTCGTGGTTTTGGTGATGGTGCTAATGATGCAGCAGGAAGACAGCAAATAAAATGACAGAGGCAGAGAGTGACAAGTCATCTCATTCTCTCCCCTATTCCCTGTGCCCCAGTACAGGCCTGAAAGGGATCTTGATAAATAGCCACACGTACACAATTGATTTATTCTGCTGCTTTCTAGAATTTGTACTGAGTTGGTTGCATTGCATTTTTAATCTGTTTGTGGGGGAGAAAGTTTAAATGCTGCCTGGAAACTTTGAGGCATTTTCCCCCAAATGTTTATAGATCCCACTTTCCTTGTAAGGAGTTGAAGCAGGATGCATGGTACTGCTCTCTCTACTCTCCCTTGCTCTTGTAACGGCGGCTGTTGGCAGACAGCTCTGCTGACAGGGGACTGCCAGGGTTTGGATTTGAGTAGTCAATGAGGGGGTGGTGTACTGGTTATGGTATTGTTCTAAAAGTCTTTTCCCCTCCACTTATTTTTCCACCCCCAAAATGTCAGCATGTCCAATCTGACAGAATGTTCCTGATGATTATCATTCAGAGGAACATGACTTGCTAAACTGTCAGTGGATGATAGTCAGAATCTCTTAAGCACCGAACAGCGCTCCACACTCCGTCTGCATCTTGGTCAGCATATCTGCGGGGGTTGGGGAGGCAGGCCAGGGCAGTGCTGTGACTGAGGATTCTGTGTGCTCACATCTGGATCTGCCACTTACAGACAACCTGCTTAGCCTCCCTAAGCCTTAGTTTCCTCATCTGTAACTGGGGATAACGACAGCATTTACTTCCAATGGAATAGATTGAATAAATTAGCTAATGGGTATAAAATGCTTAGCAGGGGGTCTGGTACATCAAGTAAGATCTTAATAATAGCTAGCTTAATCATTAGAGCAGATACATTCAGTGAACACCGACACAGAATTAAAACAGAAAACTTATAAATACTGATGTGTTATCTGGGTACTTAATACGGCACTTTAGGGCAGTGAGTTCCAGTAGTCGCCGCAGTACAAGGTGTGTGACTGAGGTAGAGCGTGGCTTTAGGAGCTGCTCCAGTGTGCCAGGGCAGTCCCCAGGGCTGCCTTCTGGCACAGTTCCGGGGTGTTGTCACACAGATGTGGGGCGTGGAGGTGGTGGTCTCACCCTCATTGTTCTTTGGTCACAGCCTCCCGACCCCCTCAAGAAAGTTCTGTGTATAAAGCAGAGTTCTCCACGTCATTACAAATAAGAGGGTATATACAGGTTGCAGTTTTATGTGAAGGGGAGGATTCATTGGTTGGAACTTGGGAGTTAAAAGCAGAGAAAGATATAAACAGAGCCAGCTCCTTGAAGTTCCTTTTGACTACTTTATACAGTTGACCCCTGAACAGCCTGGAAGGGTGCTGTCATGACCCTCTTTGATGTTGAAATTCTGCATGTAGCTTATAGTTATTCCCCCATCTACATGGTTCCTCTGTATATGCAACTTCTCATCCATGCATTCAACCAACCACAGATTGCATAATACTGAGATTATACTGCTGAAAAAAAAAAAATCTGTAAGTGGACCCGTTCAGTTCAACCAACATTATTTAAGGGTCAACTGTACAGGGTCAGGAACTGGATCTTGGACAACGTGAGGTCTGTTATAGGAAGCCAGTCCAGAAATTCACTGTGGGAAGTTTGAGCAGGTCAGCCTGGTAGGTTAAGTAAAACCAGTGGACATGGTTAGAAGAGGCTGGATAAAGGAAAAGAGAGCCCTCCTTCTTGAAGAAAGGAACTAATGAGGACAGAGGCTTGACAGGTATCCAGTGGAGGGGCTTTTCACTGGGAAACCTCTGTAAGTAAAAAAAGATAGATAAAAAATTATGTTTCACATAAATATTTACTGGAAAAGTGTTTTATCTTACAAAACATTCCAATTCTAAAAATGTCAGAACATACAGCAACCTTAAAATGTAAAAGGAAGGGGGAGAAACATCGATACTTCTTAGGAGTAACCACCATCAACATTTTATTAAATTGACATCTCATTTTTGGTGGTGCATATTATTTTCCTATTGTCATCATATGACATGTACAAAATTGTGTATACTAGCTTAAATGTTTATCCCAAGTGTTTGAAAAAATGATCACATGATAAACTTGTATTTTTCTTTTTTTTGTAATCTCAATTGCTTGGCAACGGAAGTGGTCATGGTGGTGTTCTGTGATACTCTTCTTGTTTGGGGTAGGGTGTTTTTGGGGAGCAGTAAAGAGAGCTTATTCTGCCTGGTGTCACTATCATGTAAAAAATGCTAGCCGTTTTTAGCCAGTTCTGGTACAAGGCACTATTGTTTTAAGAGGTCACCAGATAAAGTAAGAGATTGTTTCTGCACCATGGGGTGAAGGATATGGTTCCAGAAGCACATTTCCTGAATGAAAAAGGAATGGAAGCCGAAGAGGGATAGTTGAGTGAAGTGTTTGAAGGCTGGGCTTGAGTTATAGTTTATTGCTTTTTTCCTTCCAGTCATAATGTGCCCACGGTTGAGTAGTTGATTTTGATTTTTAAGTTAACTTCTTCCTCAAAAAGGATAAATGGGCTGTGCGTTCTCTGAGCCTTTGACAGGTATCTAAAAAGCTGTTTGGTTGATACTGCACTTAATAGAAAACTTGGTTTGGCTTTTTGAGGTTTGGTCATGCTATTTGCTCCCCCAGGATTAAAAGAGACTACTTTTTTGGCTTATTGGCTCTTGGTATTGGAGAAGAGAGTTGGGATTGTGTCCCTTTGAAAAGCAGATGTTGAGGTCCTAGTCCTTGACAGCTGTGAAGCGGCCTTATTTGGAAGTAGGGTCTTTGTAGACGCAGTCACGTTAAACTGAGGTCACACGAGGTTAGGGCCTCCCCGGTGTCTCAGTCGTGGAAAACCTGCCTGCAGTGCAGGAGGCCCAGGTTTGATCCCTGGTGAGGGACGATCCCCGGAGAAAGAATTCGTGCTTTTCCTGCCTGTGTTCTGCCTCCACCCAACTCCGCTACAGGCTGCCCCCTCTTCCTTTTACCTCTGTGTTCTTTGGTCCTGTCCTGCCTCATTCCATTCCTTTTTTAGCCTCTGCTTATTTCCCTACCCTGCACCTAACAGACCCCCAAGCCTTCCTTCCCCACATCCTGCCCTGTTCCTGGCAGACCTCACGTTTCCCTGTTGTTATTTACTCACTCAGTTGTTTCTGACTCTTTGCAACTCCGGGGACTGTAGCCCGCCAGGCTCCTCCGTTCATGGGATTCTCCAGGCAAGAATACTGGAGTGGGTTGCCGTTTCCTTCTCCAGGGGATCATCCCGGACCAGGGGTCAACCCTGCGGTTCTTGCCTTTGCAGGCGGGCTCTTTACCCCTGAGCCACCTGGGAAGCCCAGTGTTTCCCTAGGCTTTGGATTATCCTGTGAGCTGCATCCACGAGTGTGCCCACACTCCACCCCCAGCAGCAGAGATGACTAAGACATGGGGTAGCCAGGGTGGAGGATGAGGAGAGAGGAGACGTGTGCTACATGATGGGAGCTGCCAAGAACCCGACTCCCTTCGGGGCAGCGCATAGGGCTCTCCTTACTCCTGTCCCGCATCCACCTGTCAAGCACATCCACTGCCACTTTGAGCAGTCTTTATGGGACGAAACTTCATCTCTCCCATTTGCCAAGTTAAGCTGTGGTATGTGGCCCTGTTAGACTTAAGATCTTCATATCCACCCCTGTCTCAATCCTAAGGATGCAAATTTAAAATATTTAGAGGAAGCATATGCACATAGAAAAAAAATATAAACCAGTTAAAAGTGTATTTACCTCCCATCCGGGCTCCCAGCTGGGCAGTTCCTGTTCCCAGAGCATCCACTGCACTTGGTTCCTGTGTGTCCTTCTCAGAGACCTTCCATGCGTGTACACACGTGTATATCTATGTAAACATACATTGTGTGCATGCCCATGTGTATACACACACGCATACACACACACTGAAGGATACACATTGTGAATAATGGGAACCTTTATTTAATCATCCGCATGATGGAATATCCCCTCAAGTTTGTTTTCCTTTTCATTTCCCCCCAACACCCCACCATCTTGTAATAGGAACACAAACTTTTCAGATCTTTCTGTCTCCTTTCCTGTGGTCTCACCGTCTTCAGTGGTTCTCCCTCCTGCGTGCACCTGAGAATCACGTGGGGAGCTTTCGCTTGCCAGTGCGTGCTGAACCCTTGACTGCTCACCGTGGCCTCCTCTGTGAGGGCCTGGGCTCCCTTCTGAGAGTCAGCGAGGAGAGCTGGGAACTGCTGCTCCAGGTGTGTGCAGTGGGCCTGGCAAATCTCAGAATCCAAGTGTGGAGTTTTAGACAGGACCCGGGGGGAATGCTGGAGATGTAGAATAATGCATCCATGCAGATTTAAGATGAACCCAGAAGCCAGGTTGCTTTTGGCAACAACTGCCCCACCGTCCCCTTCATCACCCGGCCTGGCAGAGTGGCAGGATTCTGTGTCCTGTGTGGTGGGAATGGCAATCAGTGCCTCCATCCTGGGCAGAGACTGCAGGCCCAGAGGCTACAAGATTTAATGCATTTACAGTATGAATTGAAATGAGAAGAAACTATTTAGGGTGCTTGATGACTAAACATTTTTCTCGGATCCACTTTGCCTGTATGGTGACAGCATAAAGTGTGACTGAAAGGAAATTAATGATGCCTGGGCCTGGGTGCCTCCCAAATGGAGTGTTCCAGGAGTGCTGGAGCTAATTAAACAGCCAGCACGAAGAGTGAAAATAGATGAAGGGACTGATTTCTTCTCGCCATGGCCTGGCACTGCGTGTAGACCTACATAGACTATTTTTGGCTTTTCCCATTAAGTACACTAAACAACACATGGTGGAAAGGCTTATCTCAATAGCCTTTTCTTAGGGGAGCAGGACCAAGATAATGGACTCTGGATTGGACTGCCTGGCTTCAGACCTGACTCTGCTATTTGCTGGTGTCCTTGATTGAGATTCTTGATTCTTTCTGAGCCTCAGTTTCCTTGTTGAAGGATGGACGTAACATTAGCAACTCCTTTCTGCTGGAGATGGTTTAGTGGCCAAGTCGTGTCCAACTCTTT
>SJYX01001986.1:214163-252250 GCA_006410675.1 Oreotragus oreotragus
GATAGTCCTCACTGAGCTCTCTTCAGAACCCTCTGGAGTTTTGAAGACAAAAGGGTAAACTTGTCCTATTGACCAGATTTTTCTGTGTTCTGAAGTTAGCGGCTTTGTTGCCTTTTAGCGGTATTGTTTGAGAATTAGTCATGACTGTGTGAAGAATGTTTTGGAAGATTGCTTTCTTGAATACATTAATCTTTCTTTTTGAAAATGCACATTAACAGTCAGCTCTGGCTCGATGCTTGGGGGATCCTATAAGATGTAAAATGGTTTAAAGAGCTTTCAGAGAGAGACTTCTCAAGGTTCCAAAAATGATATTGGATCTTGTGGGAGGAAATCTTTTCCAAATTTCTAGGTTTCTGTAAATATACATGAGTTATATGAATATAGAGCCTTATGATGGAAGATACAGTTAAGAAACATGAGTGCACTCCTGGGCAGGCACTGAACAAAAGATGCCCTAACGCATTTAATGCCCTAGTTAAGTGTATAGCACCAGTCCTGTGTGCTGGAACTGGATCAACAGAACATCTTTTCTGTTTTCTATTCTAAGCTTCCATTCCCCCCTCCTCCAGCTTGCCACTTCAATGGCACAATAAATGGAAATCTGATTTCCTGCATCTGCAGACCTATTTACCTGAATGTCTAAGCTCACTCTTGCCTTTCTCAGGTCTTCTCTTTTCAGAAATGCACTTTTACTTTCATCTCCCTGGCTTTGTTGCCCTCGTTTTTTTTTAAATCCTTCCCTAATCCTGCACTCCATGTACTTTAATCTCTAGTGCTGGACATGGCTATTCTGCACAGCTGCCTTAAAACATTCATCATCTCCCAGGTTTGCATTTTCTTCCATTATGAGTTTAAATCCTTTTTCACAGTCTGTAATAGTGGAAAAAAATTAAAGAACTATTATCAAAAGCTATTTCTGCCAATTAAGAAAGCCTTATTGGATGACTTTATACACTTTGATAATTCTATTATCTTTGCAAACTTTAGTGCTGGACATGGCTATTCTGCACAGCTGCCTTAAAACATTCATCATCTCCCAGGTTTGCATTTTCTTCCATTATGAGTTTAAATCCTTTTTCACAGTCTGTAATAGTGGAAAAAAATTAAAGAACTATTATCAAAAGCTATTTCTGCCAATTAAGAAAGCCTTATTGGATGACTTTATCCACTTTGATAATTCTATTATCTTTGCAAACTATTACTTGGATTTAGTTTTCATGTGTGAAAGAATATATATGTATTTGCTTTTATTTACTACATATATATATATATGTATATTTGCTTATATGTATTACAAACAGGAAGAACCTTATACCCTCATGCCCTTTCTGGTCTTTTATTTTTGAAACTCAGAGTTGGTGATTTTAAAATAAGAACAGGGGTGTGTGTGTGTGTGTGTGTGTGTGTGTGTGTGTGTGTATGTATGAATGGCCAAGACTGTATGTGACTCGCAAAGCCTAAACTTCTGTTGCAAAAAATGTGCTAACCCTGTATAGAGTCAACTCATTTAAAACTACGTCTATTTTGAGTACTTCCTTTCTTTAAAAGTTTAAGTTCTTAAATATGTAGAGTAGTGAGTATGTTAGAGCATGACGTGGCCACTTGGGGGGACTTTGGGAGTTCTAGGAATCCAGACTGCCAGGAGAAATGTCAATAACCTCAGATACGCAGATGACACCACCCTTATGGTAGAAAGTGAAGAGGAGAGTGAAAAAATTGGCTTAAAGCTCAGCATTCAGAAAACGAAGATCATGTCATCCGGTCCCATCACTTCATGGGAAATAGATGGGGAAACAGTGGCTGACTTTATTTTTCTGGGCTCCAAAATCACTGCAGATGGTGACTGCAACCATTAAATTAAAAGATCTTTACTCCTTGGAAGGAAAGTTATGACCAACCTAGATAGCATATTAAAAAGCAGAGACATTACTTTGCCAACAAAGGTCCGTCTATTCAAGGCTCTGGTTTTTCCAGTGGTCATATATGGATGTGAGAGTTGGATGGTGAAGAAAGCTGAGCGCCGAAGAATGGATGCTTTTGAACTGTGGTGTTGGAGAAGACTCTTGAGAGTCCCTTGGACCGCAAGGTGATCCAACCACTTCATCCTAAAGGAGACCAGTCCTGGGTGTTCATTGGAAGGACTGATGCTGAAGCTGAAACTCAAATACTTTGGCCACCTGATGCAAAGAGCTGACTCATTTGAAAAGACCCTGATGCTGGGAAAGATTGAGGGCAGAAGGAGAAGGGGACGACAGAGGATGAGATGGCTGGATGGCATCACTGACTCAATGGACATGGGTTTGGGTGAACTCCAGGAGTTGGTGATGGACAGGGAGGCCTGGCGTGCTGTGGTTCATGGAGTCACAAAGAGTCGGACACAACTGAGCAACTGAACTGAACTGAATTGAGCCTTGACCTTTCTTTTTACGGTTAGCCCCCGTGCCCTGGCTTCTTGCCTGTGAATTCACGTGATTGGATTAGATGGTCTCTGAAAGTGAAAGCATGTTGGGGTGGATGTGAATGTTCATGATGAATAAATGGGAAGCACCTGCCAGGGGAACTGGAGGAGGGCTGGTAAGTCACGGGTGGTTGATAATATGGTTTTCCTGCTTCCCCGGTGGTGCAGAGGTTAAAGCGTCTGCCTGCAATGTGGGAGACCTGGGTTCGATCCCTGGGTCGGGAAGATCCCCTGGAGAAGGAAATGGCAACCCACTCCAGTATTCTTGCCTGGAGAATCCCATGGACGGGGGAGCTTGGTGGGCTACAGTCCACAGGTCGCAAAGAGTCGGACACGACTGAGCCACTTCACTTTACTTCACCCTGGAGAGGAAGCATCAAACTACCTGGCCTGGGCATTCTTGCTTCAGCAACAGGAAGGGGGATTGAGGTGTGCTTCCTGTAACTTAATTGAGGTATGGAATAAGATAGGTCACAGTTAAAAGAAGAACATCTTTTCAAGGCTAAAAAGAAATGTGCCTGCCGTACTGGTTGTTGCAGTGAAATGTTTTTAATTCCTCTTAAACCTCTTTAAACATCTGCTGGGGAATGTTAAATCAACCGGAGAATTTCTGGTGTCATGTTGCCTAGAACCAGTATTGTATAGTCCTGTGGATGCCCCTAAGAGACTTTCTCTTTCTGGCACTGGCGTCAGCATCCTTGTGATGCTCTTGGACTGACTTTGACATTAACCCCCTTGTCTGATGCAGTTAAAGCACCAGACTCCGAGTGCTGTCTCCAGCCTCTTAGCCAGTGGATCTTTGTGCCTCCTGTTCATACATAAAACTGCTTTCTCTGCTTTGTGCTTTTGTGATGAAAGGAAGCTGGAAGTTAGGGATCCTTAATTGTGTCTTAAAAAACAGAACAGCATGTTTGGGACTGATGTTATGGTGAGATGTCAAAGTAAACTTGAAATAGAAACCTTCCCTCCCCCAGCCCCATCTCTAAGTCCCGTTTTATTGCAGACCACATAAAATCAAAGTACTGGAGCACAGCTGCTCCGAAGGCCGAAGGTCCTCATGCTTATGGCTTTCTTTGGAAACCCATCCCCACCAGACTTGCAGTTAATGAAAATATTTGCTTTGCTTGATATAAACAAGGTTTATGGGCAGAATTTGTAATTAGGAAACACTTTAATTCTCTTTCACCCCTCAGTCTCCAATTTCTTCTTGTATCACGTTGAAAAATTCTAAATATTTAAGAAAATAAATGCTTTCTTGGTAATCAGCTTACGGTTTTATTTCTGGTGTTGTTGTAATAGATGCGTTTCTCCCTCATTTGTGTCCTCATCCAGATGAGGTGACTTGAAATCAGGGGCTTGTTTGTTTTCGGTCAGAGATACTTGTGTGTGAGTAGGAAGAGACAGTGCCTGCTCCCATCAGGCTACCTCATAGCCATTTGAGTATCCAGGCTGGTGGTCTTGGCACTGCAAGGGCAGTCCCAGGGCAGGGTAGCTCTCTTCAAACCTCATGAAAACCAGTGTTGCCTCTTCAAGCCCTCCACATCCTATGTATGTAACTCTCTGGGCTGTGTGTGGCCTTAGAGCTTTGCATGTTCTGGTCTGTCTTCGGGGGTTTCTGGCCAAACCAGGAATCAGGTGACCAGGTATCTTCTTGAAGGCACAGCACCTGTTTGCATTCCTACGAGGAGACCAGTGTTGGGGGGAACTGATCATGGGAGCCTGATACTGGACCAGAGCAAACAGCTGTCCCTTCAAGTCTCAGCATGGTGAACCAGCCCCAGGGGGAGCTGGTGTTATGGCGCATCTCCTGTTCTGCCTTAAGATCTGTTTCATCACCAGACTGCTGAAGGGGAGACAACTGGGAAGCTTCATGCCCTGGCTTAAGACGTCAAGGAGGTGGTTTTTGAAAGATTTCTCGCTAGTCTGTGTTGGTGTGAGACTAGCTCCTGGGTCATGGGAACTGGTGCTGATGGTATCTTACAGTGCAGACTCCAGAAGCAGGGTGGGCAGGCTTGCAAGAGGAGCGGGCATTGGCCTTCACTGGGACTTAGGAGGTAAGGATCGCCGTTAACTCCGGCCCGCATGCTTACCTTCCTCATGGACAAGAAAATTATTTGTCTTACATGTTTGCATAATGTTCTTATTTTTGAAAATTCTTGTGAGAGTGTCCTGGGCAAGAGTGTCCAGTCACTCTTGTCATTTCTTCAAATATAGGTCGTTTGGATATTTAGTTCCCCAACTTTATTAAAACCCTTTCAAGCATAGCTAGCCCAGCTGAGACTGAAATTACTTTCTGATGGTGCCAACTTAGGCCTTGTGGAACCTGTGGCTTTTCTGTTCACAGCTCTGCTGGTTTTGAGTTGCCTTTGAAAGCAGTGCTTGAGCATGTTTGCCCTTTTTAAACTCTTCCCCTCCCTACTCCCTCCTGGTCTGTGGAGGGAGTAACTACTTCATCATGTCTCCTAATGTGAAAAACAAGTACAGTGAAGCCTTTGGGGACTTGACAGTTTGGATTGCATCCTTTTTGAGTGTTGTGTATAAAGATCTGCAAAAATTGAGTTCCCACCTGGCTAACTAAATGGTGTAAGTTCAAATCCAGGCTTTGGTTTTTGGAGTCAGGATGGCATGGTAAGGACCAGTTGGATAACTTCTGTCAGAGAGACAGGTTAGTTTGTGGAAAACTTTCTGTACCTTTCTAGTTTTGCTGTATATAATTCAGAGCTTGAAGATGCTCTTTTAATCATCAGGAAAATAATTTATTTCTTCTTCTTGCACCATCTCAGTTTCTTCTTTGTATATGCCTGGTGTCGAGGAGGAAAGCATAACATCTGTGTACTTGAGGACTCGTTGTATGCTTTTCAGAGGTTCTGGTTCTAGCCGACATATTCCCTTCCTTGTGTTCTCTTTTTAATTGCATTCTCTGCATTTAAAAAAATATATGTGCCTTGCTGCTGCTGCTAAGTCACTTCAGTCGTGTCTGACTCTGTGCGACCCCATAGACAGCAGCCCACCAGGCTTCCCCATCCCTGGGATTCTCCAAGCAAGAATACTGGAGTGGGTTGCCATTTCCTTAAAATGTTTAATTTCTTAATAGTAAGCTTGTCTGTCCTTAAGTTCATTAAGGAACTGAATATTGAGGAGAACCTGCTTCATCAATGAGCCACAGTTCCAGTTTCATGACTAAGAGTTTGGGCTGGTTGAGTTGTAGGATGGTGGACTCTGCCCTGGGAAGTGTGAAGTGGATGGGATGAGAGGAGAATCCTTTAAAAAAAAAAATCATTAAAAAAATACTCAACACACACATATGGCATATTGGAATTCTAAGAATGTAGTTCTTAGGAATTAAACTTGCATCTGTGGCTTAACCTAAGGTTTTCTCTCTCCACTGCAGGAAGTGACTTTGGTCCAGAGACTTCCCCTCCAGTCCTGCCGCCTGGCCATGGCGGTGAGTTTTCTGTGAGCAGCCTTCCAGTGGCAGAGGACGCCTACAGGGTGAGCTTGGCTAAAGGCGTCTCCATGTCTCTGCCTTCATCACCTCTGCTGCCCCGACAGTCTCACTCTGTGCCGTCAAGGTCAACCAAAAAGTCCCCAGGTAAACGAGTTCCCTAACTGGCTTCTTGGTTATATGAGTAGTGAGTATGTTGGAATTAGGCAAAGCTAGTGCCTACAAGAAATCTTCCAGCGGAACGTTTTTATTCTTTGTTACGGTAACTTCTGGAAGGAGATCTTTAAAAAAAAAAGATTATTTGGATAGATTGATTTCTTTAGTTTAGCCTTTCTGTAAACCATATTGATTTCCCAGACTAGACTTTTACAAAGATTCATGTTATCAGTATTAACATTAACCAACAGTTTTGTTTTCTTGTTCACAAATTAGAGAAATGCTATAATCTAAACTTGCTGTGGCATGTTTACAAGGGTATGGATTTTGGCAAATGTAATCTGACAATAGTCTGTTTACTACTGCCTAGCATTATATACTGATGTATTTTCCTTGATTACATCATCTAGCATTTGAACAGCTATAAAATTTAATTGCTGGTGAAAATTCAGACTTTGAAGTGGTAGGACAAGGGACTTACAGATTATTTGAACTATTTTGGCTTCACTTTTTATTAGTAACTTTTTGCATTTTACTTTACCAGTAAAAACCCAAATGTTACCTAACTTTAATCAGATGTGAGGAAAGCCTTGCCAAAATGCTGATACCTGGAGTTATAAAAGTTCTTTGATCTTCCTTTAGGTTTTCTGAGTATTTGTTTACTGAGGGCAAGATAAACTGGGGCCTTATTGATCATATGCCAGTGTAAGAATTGTTTACATTTACTCAGTAGACATGTTTGGAGTTGATCTAAACTATGCCCTGGGACTGTGAAGTTGGCATCTGTTTTTCTAATTTCCTCAATATGTTATATGCATTATTTCTAAATCATGTAGTGGATATTTGCAGTTTGAAGGGGGGTGTAAAATTAAGGTAAACCTTAAGCTCTGAATGTTAGCATTGGTGGTGTGAGTTGGTGATTGTCCAAAAAATCTTTTGTTGTTATAGAACTTTCTTATTTTGGACAACATTGTTTACAATCCAGGCATTAGCTGGAACTTGGAAACCTTTTGGTATGAAGTGACTTCCTGTGCCAAGGAATTTGACCTGTTTATCAGTGTTTGGGGAAATTCCTGGAATGTCCTTTCTCGCTTCTCTTTGCCCTCCCCCCACTGCTGTATCTCTTTGTCAGATTTCTTCACTTGTTTCAAATCCCAGTTCCCACACTGTCCCTTTCGCCAGTTACCCCATTGGAATTACTGCTTTTTACAAATTGTGCACAGCATTTTGCCTTTATTCTTACTGGCTTCATCATTTGTCCTTTTTCCTTGAATTAGTGTATGTACGCCTCTTATGTCTGATAATTGAAGGCAGGCATGATGTCTTCTTCAAGTGGACCTCATCCATAGAAGCCAGGTTCTAGAGGTTTCTCTCCTGTAGTCTGTGCTGCTGCAAATGAATTGATGCCTCTTGAGCCCTAAGATCGGTGAACACCTGAGCAGCTCTGGGGCATACTATATTTCAGGAATATTGTTATTGATTAAAAAAATCAAGGTTGGTTTTAATGGGACTTTAAATTTTTCCCAGCTTTTTTGAAATATAATTGACCCATAACATTGTAACTTTAAGGTATATAATGTAGTGATTTGATATATATATTACAAAATTGTTACCACAATAAGGTTAGCGAACACATTCATCACTTCACAATTACTGTTTACTTACCTTGTGGCATTTTCGTGGGACATCAGGTAACAGTGAATGGCATGACAAGCTTGGGCAGTGTAGCAAGAACAGTCAGACCCAGAAGGGTCTCACTGAGGCTACAGGCAAACCTGCAGAGAAATCTCTGACAAGACTTTGTCTCCTGTGTCCTGACCAAAATAGCTGTCTTTGGCTTTGAGAAAATATCTCAAAAGTTTGTTTTTTCTCTGTAGGAATAAATTTATTTATGCTAATATGTTCTCTGCAAGGCCTTACAAATGGAAGGGAATACCTGATTCTGCAAAATTCAATCTTTTAATGGAATGAAGGAAAGAGTCAACATATTAGATGCTTTTGGTTCAAATGATAATTAAATACACTAAGCGCATTCTTCTCTGGTGGGGCTGTGTTTGATGATTGCCTAAATGTGAACAGCAAACTTAAGTCTCAGTGTTCATTTGGTTTCATTATCTTGGTAATTTTAATTCAAAAAGGAAAGTCAAGGGCAGAGATGCTTGCTTAAAAGTGGCAGTGACTCAGAATACATCAGACAGTGAACAACATTTTTTCCATTGTTAAACACACACACAAACTTCTGTTTAAACCATATTGTTGGAAAATTATCCAGAGCCCTAATGTTCTACCTGCCTATAAAAACAGCTGACATATGGTTGTGAACGTGCACTGGATTTTAAAACAGCCATCTATTTGAGAAGTTAGCACTGTTGTTGCTAATGATACAGTAGATACAGGGTGTGAGCAGAGCCCATAGGTAGAGAACCACCCCCTCCCCCCACCTACTCTATCCCCTCTGTTTTCCCTTCCCAGCTGTGCTTCAAGAGCACATAATCTTTCAGACCCAGCTGTGAACTTACCTCCATGACTTCTCATTTGTAAGATTAGCTGCCCTTCTCTTTCTTCTGTTTAAGGCAAAACCAAAACAAAAATATCCGACCAAAAACCAAACCTGTTTTACTTGTTTAGACAGAAAAGCCTCACTGATTGATGCTAATCAAGAAACTACTGAACCGGAACTATTATTCTAGCAAAAGTCAAACACTAGAAACTCCTGTCACAGGCACTCCACACAGCCTGTATCAATAATGAAGGTGTGTATACGAGTACATTGGGTGATCAGCTCCTAGGGCATGAGAACCCTGGAGCTGAGAAAATGTCATTGACTTTGAAGTAATGGGGCCCTGCACTTCATGTGTTCGAGTTTATGTCCCAATTCTATTGCCAGTCATTTTTATTTGTTCTTCTTTCACGTCGCTCTACAGTATTTATATTTTTTCACTGCTAGCTGGAAGATTCAGTTTCCCGAGTACTGTTTAAAAGTTTTTGTTTTTGCTAAATAGGAAGTAAATTTTCTGGTGCTGAAAACAAGGATCGGTATCCATTAAAGTAGGTCTGTGGTGTTGCAAGCCTTTTTGGATTAAGAATTCATTAATATTTGTAACGCATCCTTTTGTCTCTCAGAGAAGAGCAAAGCCTGTTTCCTATGGATTGTTTATTAGTAATATCTTTTGTGACTTTATATTTGGATTACATTTTTCCCAGATCACTTTGGGCCCATTATGAATAAATAGGAGGAGGCAGGAAGGGACCTTTAAAGCTGCTGTGAATGGGGTGAAACAGCAGATCGTGAAAAGTGGGCAATGCTGCATTTCTAATCCTCACATATATGAGGAGACTGGGTAGTGCTGATTACAGTCATTGCCCCTTATTTGTGGCTTCTTTTTCTGTGGTTTCAGTTATTTCTGGTCAGTTAGTGTCCAAAAATATTAAATGGAAAATTCCAGAAGTAAACAATTCATAATTTTTAAATTGTGTGCCATCACATCATGAAATCTTGCTCTGTCCTGCCGGGGACGTGAATTGACTCTCTGTTCTGTGTGTCCTGCCCATTAGTCACTGCATAGTCCCCCTTGGTCATCAGATCTGTTTTGCTATTGCAGTACCTGGGTTCAAGCAGCCCTTATTTTACTTAATAATGGACCTGAAGCTCCAGAGTAGTGATGCTGACTGTCAGACACGCTGCAGAGAAGCTGTGCAGTGTTTTCTTTAAGTGCAAAGGTTCTCGACTTAGTAAGAGAAGAAAAAAAATCATTTGCCGGAGTAGCTAAGATCTACTGTAAGAACGAATTTTCTATACGTGAAATTGTGAGAAAGGAAAAAAAAACTTGTGCTGGTTTTGTTCTCACACATCAAACTGCACAAGTTACAACCACAGCATGTGATGAGTGCTATAGGTAAGCGGGGAAATACATTAAATTTTTGCAATAAAATACTTTGAGAGAGACCTTGTTCTATTTGTTATTGTCATTGATCTTGTATTTTGCCTCATTTATAAATTAAACTTTATCACAGATATGTGTACGTGGGAAAAAACACAGTGTATATAGGGTTTNACTTTTCACTTTCATGCATTGGAGAAGGAAATGGCAACCCACTCGTGTTCTTGCCTGGAGAATCCCAGGAACAGGGGAGCCTGGTGGGCTGCCATTTATGGGGTCGCACAGAGTCAGACATGACTGAAGTGACTTAGCAACAGTAGCAGCAGTGAGCATTTATTTTCAAAGCTGCTCAACAGCAGGAATGAAAGAAGGAATACATTTTTAGTGATAAGGAGGGTGAAATGAGGGGAAAGGGCAAAGTAACATGTTCTCAGTTTTAGTTTATCCCTGAAAAAATATGTAATGAAGTCTGATGATTATAAGAGTCATTCTGTTGGACTGGTCATTGTTAGGAGTAAATAAAGATTTCTTGAATGTGAGGATTTCCCAGATAAAGAGCCGGGCTTCTAATTATACCTCCTCAGAGTAACTGACCTTCCCTGAGAAGCCTTAACCTGTGGTTGGAGCCACCTCTGGTCTTGTCAGGAGAGACCAGTCACTTGCTTGCTAAGCCAGAGTCACGTTTGCTTGCCAATTATCTTTGAGAATCCAGTGTACACAAGATGTCTTTATTTAAAGCATGAGCCCCACCAAAGATGCTACTTTAGAGACTAGCTGCTATGGTCCTAGTTCTGATTAACCCAGTAGTTATTCATCCTTTACTTAGTCTCAGTGATTTTATATGTCATCTGAACTCATCCTCAGAGCATCCTTGCACAGATGAGAAAAGCACCTCCCCACAGAGTTTATACGTGAAAATCACTGCTTCAGAGATGTTAACCATCTTGTCCAAGTCATTGTGCTACTTCCTGCTGGAGAGCTTGCACGTGAGAGCTCAGTTTGGTGCTCTGTGGTGACCTAAAGGGGTAGAAGTGGGTGTGGGTGGAAGGTCCAGGAGGGAGGGGATGTATGTTTACTTATAGCTGATTTATTTCATTGTACAGCAGAAATTAACACAACATTGCAGAGCAATTATATTCCAATTTTTTTAAAATTTAAAAACAAAAGTTATCCTGCTAGTAAATAGCAGAGCAAGAATTCAATTTCAGTTCTCCCTGACTCCTAAATTTAGTCCTCTTAGACTATCCAAAAGGCAAGGCATTCCTGAGATGAAAGAGAGGTTGGGCTGTTTTGTTTCAAAGGGCGTTTTTCTCAGAATCTGTGAGAGATTAAAACATGTTTGTTTATTGATTTAGGTGAAGGCAAAGGAGTTCTAGATCCGAATGGAGAATAGGGAGTCTTCCCTGTCAGATCCACTGCAGGGGGCATGAGTTCAATCCCTGGTTAGGGAACTTAGATCCCACATCTCACACACACACACATACACACACACACAAACCACATGTTAACAGCAACCAAAAACTAGAGGGGGCTAGGCTGTGTGGAGAAGGCAATGGCAACCCACTCTAGTGTTCTTGCCTGGAGAATCCCAGGGACGGGGGAGCCTCGTGGGCTTCCGTCTATGGGGTCACACAGAGNTAGGGAACTTAGATCCCACATCTCACACACACACACATACACACACACACAAACCACATGTTAACAGCAACCAAAAACTAGAGGGGGCTAGGCTGTGTGGAGAAGGCAATGGCAACCCACTCTAGTGTTCTTGCCTGGAGAATCCCAGGGACGGGGGAGCCTCGTGGGCTTCCGTCTATGGGGTCACACAGAGTTGGACACGACTGAAGCGATTTAGCAGCCGCAGCAGGCTGTGTGCAGGCAGAGGCTGTGCCTCTCCTTCTCCCTGGAAGCTGGCGCTCGACAGCAAAGCACACAGCTCTTGGGTGGATGGCGTGGCTTCTGAGGCCAGCATGGGGTCTGTTTCTCCTCAGACTTGCCACAGAAGTTGGCTTTGGCCCTCTCTCATCGCCCTGCTTAGCGCCCCACACCTCCTAGGTCCTCCCAGCCAGTAACCTCTGTCAGCCATCTCGCCTCTTCACTCTCACCTCCCAAAACCCAGCTCAGCTTCAATGTATTTGGAAAAGATCTACTAAATAAGCTAAGCTTAGCTTCAACTAGGGGCTTCCCTGGTGGCTAAGTGATAAAGAACCCGCCTGCAGTGCAGGAGCCTCAGGAGACGCCTGGGTTAGGAAGACCCCCTGGAGAAGGAAATAGCAACCCACTCCAGGATTCTTGCCTGGAGAATCCCAAGGACAGAGGACTCTGGCAGCTACAGTTTATGGGGTCACAGACTCAGACACGATTAAAACAACTTAGCATGCACGGCCACAACTAGACAGTGGAAGGTAGGGGGTGTGGACCCACGAGAGCTGTCCTTCCCCTGACCACGTGTCTACTTTCTACCAGATGCCATCCTGACCCCTCCATTTCTTTATCTGAAAACTGCATTATCCCTGTTTTCAAGGAGAAACTGAAAGCACTTTGAGATCACAGAGCTGGCAAGCCACAGAGTCAGGATTTAAAGCCAAGTTGGTCTGAAGCCAAGTCCCAACCATTAGTTGCACTTTTCCAGGGACCAGTGACTTTGACCCCAAAAGGTTTAGGGCTGCAGGGGCAAAGCAGTGAGGCCAAGCAGTAATCAAGGGGGGCATGCCAATTTGCTGAACAGCACCCATCCAGCCCTGCTTCTGTATTAAAGCGCAAAGAAGCATTTACATAATCAGGTCAGTGACCTTCAGATACAGAGAACCTGGAGGGGAGAGGGTGGGACAAATTGAGACTAGCATTGAAACATATACAGTATCTTATGTAAAATAGATATTTAATGAGAAGTTGCTGTAAAGCAGAGGGAGCCCAGTCCAGTGCTCTGTGATGACCTAGAGGGGTGGGATGGTGGGTAAAGGGAGGCTCAAGAGCTAGGGGATATATGTTTACTTATGGCTGATTCACATTTTGTACAGCAGAAACCAACACAGTATTATAAACTAATTATCCTCCAATGTTGATATATGGCAAAACCAATACAATACTGTAGAGTAAAAAATAATAATAATAATAATTTAAAAAGTCTTTCAGGAAGCAGACTTTTTAGATGTGACTATTAAAAAAAAAAACTATGGGAGATACTCAACCCAGATTCTTCCCACTCCCTCATTTCCAATAGAATCAGGGTTACTTTGAAGCTTCACTAATGAATCCATTCACTGCTAAAGGCCTCTGTCTTACATTCTGCCAACCTGCAGTGTGGTACATGCACATGAGCTACTCTCTCTCAGCTTTGAACAAAGCCCAGGAGGTTTCCTGTGGCCCCTCACTGCACTAGCATTTGTCCCAACTGCCAAATCTCAAATGCGTCCAGGATCCATAGGAAGAAAGCAAGGCTAGTTTAATCTCTATCCTAGTAGGTTTGGTGAACTCCTTGGCCAGAGCAGCTTGGTCCTTTCTCATACACGGATGGGCCATAGATACTTCTAAATTGCCACGCTGTCTGATGCTTAGTGCAGGGCTTATCACACCCACTAAAGAATAAAACTTCCAGCAGCAGCATAGAGAATGTGGCCAAAATAGGGAAACGTTAGAATCTGGGAACATTTGGTGCCCTTTTACTCTCTCAGGAGATGGCACGCTGGCATGCAGAAAGCTGCATGGTGATGGTCTTGTACTCACCGTAAAAGGCCTTCTGGCTGCCCCCTCACCCAGCTGTCCCTTCTGGGACCAGATACAGGGTGTCCAGCCATTCTGTAACTCCAGACGCTAAGGGAGAAGAGCTCAGAGTTCACCCTTCCTGGTCCTCTCTCGCTTTGCTGGTGGAAGGCCCGTGGCCACAGAGGGACTGTCCCTCAGCAAGGAATCTCTCTCATCGGTTTTCTGTATGCTAAAACCACTCACCTGGTTATGCAAATACTTTTCTATGCTTTAAGACAGAAGAAGTTGTAGGTTGCAGCTGTTTAGTGAATTGGTCCCACGATTACTTCTGGAGGAAGGCATGGCAACCCACCCCAGTATTCTTGCCTGGAGAATCCCATGGACAGACGGAGCCTGGCAGGCTTCAGCCCACAGAGTTTCAAAGAGTGGGACACGACTGAAGTGACTTAGCACACACGCACGCATGATTACTTCCCAGTTTCTGGAAAAATTGAGTCGATTCAGAAGCCATTAAGGCGTGATGCCACAGTCTCTGAAAAACATGCGCAAAGGACAATTTTCCATGGAGAACAGGTGGAGTTGTGGTCATCAAGGGCACCAGCCCTGTAGACAGAGTGACTCAGCTCCAATCCAGCTCTGGGTGTGTTGTCTTGTGTGGCCACAGGCAGGGCATTTCACTACGCAGCTCATCGGTTCCCCATCCAAAATGTGGGCATGCCATAGGGTTTCCTGAAGATAAAATGGGTTAAAAGAGGTTCAGCATTTAGAGTCACAACTTGGCACACAGCGAGCACCATATATCATTAGTATGCCTTACGGCCATTCCCCCAAGCAGGCTGAGCAGGCTTGATGCCTGCGGGGGTTCTACTCCTTGGAGAACTCGGCTGGCGTGAACAGTGGCCGCACCCCTGCCTGCCTGATCAGCATGAACCTCACTGCCATTGCCACCTGCTATCCTGATGACTTTCTTCTTCCCCACACTTTAATGCCCTGGCTTCATTAACACATCTCCTCTCCTGTTTATTTTATCTACATCCAACCTTATGTTGGTGGTGTGACATTCCCCCAAAATGCTAAGCCCGTTGGTAGAACTTGGAATAAAGTGATTCCTATAGTAAAGACCCCTGTCTATCTAGTTGAGCCCACTCAACTGTTTCTTAAGTTGACATCAGTGTAATAAATTAGTGAAACACATGCACACATATGTATAAAAAACTAGTTAATACACATCATATATAGACTTTATATTTTAAATCTTCTTTAAAGAATCATATGGTTCTGCATCATCCATTTCCTTTTAAACTCACTTGAAAATCTCAATTGCTCATCTTTTGCAGAAGACAATATAGAGAATTAACCTTGGGCTTCAAACTGGGCCTTTTCCAACTCAGTGCATTCTCTAGGCCAGGACAATTCCTTAGGATAGATGCCTCAACTAATGGGGACCGCAGAGTCAGGCCACTTTCTATAAATGTTCTTGAAGCTGTTATGGGGACCGCAGCAATGGGCTAAGGCCTGGACTCTGTCCTGTTCTGTGAATACTCCATAACTAAAGTACAGAAAACTGTGAGCAGGACTCTCAGGCGCTCAAGTAAATATGAATTCTTAGTAAATAAGAGAATTGTGTTATGCACTGGAGAAATAGAAGGTATCCTGCTGAGAACCCTGGGGTGGGAACAGCTGGATGCTGGTCGCTGAAGCGAGAGACCCATGTGTCCCCCGGCTAAAGGTCAGCATCAACTGTTGGCCCAACGAGGCCTGGATCCAAGCCATGACACTGACCAGGAAGCTGTGGGACCTGGGTGCTGTCAGAGGAGACCCAACTCCACCAACCCTTTTGTCGGGAGTGAAGTTCATTTCCAAGGAGCTACATTGCCACTAAAGGTGCCAGTGATGCCCTGCCTGTCTTCCCGCTGCTCCTGCCCTTTGTCACTGGCCCTGCAGGGGTGCCTCATGAGGACTTTCCGTCCTTTCACTAAGACATAGCCTAGCTTACCCTGGAATCCTCTCTGTTCGCTGGCCACTGCTCTTGCTTATGACCCTAGATTCTTATGCTGCCCAGCAAAGGTGATGGACGGGTGTGGGGGCAGGACCGTACACTTATCCTTCTGCCCTGGGTCCTCAGGATGGGCGAGGACAACCCCAGTGCCCTCAGTCTGTCTTCTGGAGGAAGATGTAGATAAAGGGAAAGGAGCAGCATTTGTGATTCCGTGCTCTCATCTCATGTGGAATAGGAGGGATTCAGGAGGACTGTGTCAAAGGGCCAGAGAGAGGGGAGAGGAAAGAAGGACGCTCGAGGGAAAGCCCACCAGGCAGAGGACAGTGGCCGCTAGGTCTGAGAAGGCGGGGTCCTCTCACTCCCCTCCGGGGATGTGGGGTTGACTGCTGGCTTAAACCCCAGCCTAGTCTTTAAAATGATAGGGTGTGGTTATTCATCTTCCGCAGCTGCTCCGCAACATCCCAGTCATGCCCGATGAAGGGTCAGCCATGGCCACACCTAGACTCCTGGGTCTCACGAAAGAAAGCCTCCCGCCCTCTCCCTCCTCCCGCCTCTCCCCTCCATCCTGACTCTCCTCTCCCCATTCCTCTGCTTCCCCTCCCACCCCTGTCTGTCCTGCACACCACCTCCAAGGGTCTGCCCTGGCCTGTCAGCCCGCAGGTCTAACCCTACCTTCTCTCTACCTCTTTGTGGGTGCTTTAACCCCGGTCCCTGAGAGCAGGCTGCAGGGTCCAGGCATCCCAGGGAAGAGCCCCTTTGAGTCTCTCCATTTATGGGCACGTGGAAGGGTCAGGGGCTGGGTGGAGGCTGTTCACGTTGAAGCATGTCTGTGCAGTGCTTGGAGGGGCTGAGGAAGCTGCCCTCTGGGTGTGTGCTCACGCTAACGAGCCTGTCTCTCTTTCCCCTACACAGGGCCTGGAGCCGTCATTGATGGTGTAAACTCGGCCTCTAGAGCGCTCGCTTGCCTCTGGCTATCAGGGACCCTCTTTGCCCACTTCTTCATCAAGTTTTGATAAGAAACCATAGGTCTTCTGAGCAACGCCTGCTTCTCCATATCACAGACTTTACCTGCACTGCGGAGGGCCAAACAGTTTGAGCTTCTCTTTGTTTCTGTTCTTCTTCTCAGTATTTTTTTCTTTTTTTTTTGGACTCTTTTCTTTGTTGATTGATTTTTCTTTCTAGTTTGAATGAGTGGGGTTTGCGGGAGGGGTGGGCAGGGTTCTACCACATGTAGGATAATCACTTATAGGTGGTGTGTCCAAAAATGGAACCCATTCTCCACCTTCCCTTCCCTTCCCTTAGGGAAGTCATTCTGGAACCCTCCTCTTGAGCTTCCCTTGTGTCTGCACGTCTCAATTTCCATTTTCTTCTTTCTGAGGTCCTGTGACAGGGGAATTACCACAGCCGAGTCAGATCAAGGTCACAGGCGGAGCTAACACTCTGCCGGCCTCCAGGTTCATCTGCAGCCGTGGTCTCTGGTGTGTGTGTGGATCGCGGGGGATGGCAGGCAGGGGAGGGCTGGCAAGGCCTCTCTTCAGATACAGACGCAGAGGCTCTTCCGAAGGGAACTTACCCCGGTGTGCGAGTTGCTGCTAGGGGTTGGCCGCGTTCCAGCTCCCACCCCAGCATAGTCCCCCATTCTGGTGCCAGTCTGCATTGTTCTTTCCGCGCCTTGTTGACACATGAGCTGCCGACCACGTGGCTCTGCGCTCTGCTGGCAGGCACGGGGGAGGCGGCAGGCTGGAGGTTGTGCACACGTGCGTCTGAGAGGCCCCTTCCCAGGGCGGTGGAGGCCGGCACGGGGATAACACAGTCTGCGCGCAGAACCAGCTAGTGGAAGCCCTAGCCGGCACCTCCGAGTGGTCGGGCCACAGTCAGGGCTCTGACCCACAGCACGGTGTTCCCTCCTGCAGGCCCGGGCTAGGATCACCTCCTCCAAGGAGCGGGCGGCCTGCCTGTGTCTTACCGCCGCATGTAGCCGTGACCAGGACACACACAAACTTTGTTCTGTGCTCCCACACAGACCTGTGTGTGTTTGGTTTGTTCCGCTGTGAACTTAAGGACCTTTGAGTGTTGTTTATGCTCCTGCCCGTGAGTCCTGGTCTACCCATACACAATCTGGCTGTACCACTCGATCATACCCAGGGATTTTAAAGAAGACCGCTGACTGAGTCCTGCTTTCAGAAATTCTGATTTAATGCCTGTGAGGTATTGGGGTTTTAAACTATCTCCCCAGGTGGTTCTAATATGTAGCAAAGTTAGAGAACCACTGGTAAAGAAGACGTGATCATCTTAAAACATTCCTTTTCAAAGAAGGTAAATACAGAAGTAACTTGTTTATTTTCTGAATTTTGGAAGGAATAGTTGTGGATGAAAATTCATTACAAAAATATACAATATAAAGATACAATAAGTTTCGGTACTCCCACCCCACCCCTAGAAAGACAACCACTTCTGAAAATGGGTCGAATGTCTTTCCTGCCCTGTTTTCTATAGTAAATAAACGATTGTGATGTATTTGCCCACTCCCCCAGCTTCGTATGTGTAAGACAGTCCCAGTTTCCTAATAAACAACAGTGGAAGAACGTTCTTGTTTATTAATATTTAAAGGTATCTCTGATATTTTCATTGGATAGACTATAAAAGTGTGACTACTTGGTGAAAATTTTTTATTAATGTTATGAATGGATTATTATATACTTATTGGGCATTTGTACTTTTTTCTTTGAGAATTCTTGTGGTATCTGTCTTCTGTTCTGGGGCAATACAGTTCTTAATGAATTATCACAACTTTTTGTTGTTTGTTTTAAGACCATCAGTCATGTACGTAATTCAAAAATGTTCCCAGTTCATGGTTTTCTATTTAATTAGGTTTACAGTGTTTTATGATTCACAAAATTTTGTTTTCTCAATTCAAATTTACATATTTTCCATTATAATCTATCCCATTGCATTTTTTTAGAAAACAACTTTATTGGGATGCTTTGCATGTTGTATAATTCATCCATCTAAAGTTTATAGTTCAGTGTTTTTTAGCATTTTCACAGGGTTGTGCAACCATTGCCACAATCTAATTTTAGAACATTTTAATCTCCCTTAAAAAAAAATCCATTTGCATTAGCAATTACTCCACATCCCTCCCTCTCCAAGTCCCCTCCAGCCCCACANTTCTTGTTTATTAATATTTAAAGGTATCTCTGATATTTTCATTGGATAGACTATAAAAGTGTGACTACTTGGTGAAAATTTTTTATTAATGTTATGAATGGATTATTATATACTTATTGGGCATTTGTACTTTTTTCTTTGAGAATTCTTGTGGTATCTGTCTTCTGTTCTGGGGCAATACAGTTCTTAATGAATTATCACAACTTTTTGTTGTTTGTTTTAAGACCATCAGTCATGTACGTAATTCAAAAATGTTCCCAGTTCATGGTTTTCTATTTAATTAGGTTTACAGTGTTTTATGATTCACAAAATTTTGTTTTCTCAATTCAAATTTACATATTTTCCATTATAATCTATCCCATTGCATTTTTTTAGAAAACAACTTTATTGGGATGCTTTGCATGTTGTATAATTCATCCATCTAAAGTTTATAGTTCAGTGTTTTTTAGCATTTTCACAGGGTTGTGCAACCATTGCCACAATCTAATTTTAGAACATTTTAATCTCCCTTAAAAAAAAATCCATTTGCATTAGCAATTACTCCACATCCCTCCCTCTCCAAGTCCCCTCCAGCCCCACATCCTACAGCCCTAAGCAAACACCACTCTGCTTTTTTCCTCTATGGATTTGCCTGTTTGGGGGATTTTGTCTAAATAGAATTATACAATATATGTTCTATTCCTAGTTTCAGAGTATAAGGTTTCCAGTTTCTCCAAATCCTTGGTAACTCTTGTTATTATCTATCTGTTACCTATTGTCTTGGCTATAATCAAAAAGATAGATAACTTTGTAGTACATGTGAATTAGTATCTTGTTATAGTTTTATTAAGTGTTAAGAATTCTTTGTATATTCTAAATACAAATTATGTAATATGAAAATATTTTATTCCAATTTTGCTCTTGATACTATTGTTTTAAGCACAGAAGTTTCAAAATTTAATGTACAGCAGTTAAATTATTATTTTACCACTACTTTTTTGATGTCGTATCCAGGAAACTATTGCCTACTCAAAGGTCACAAAGATTCATGCCCACATTTCCTCTGATATTTGAGTTTTAACTCCTATATTGAGGTCTAGGCTCCTTTTTGAGTCCAGTTTTTGTGAATGGTGTGAGGTAGGGGTCATCTTCACTTTTTCGCATGATGAAGGATATCCAGTTTTCCCAGCACCATTTGTTGACAAGTGAATTCTTTTTCCACGGAATTAATTTTGAGTCCGGGCCACTGTTGTGCCCAAACCAGCCCTTCTGTTCCACTTCCCCTTTGCTTGCTCTTTTCCCTGTGTCCTAGGTCACAACTTTCTCTTTTCCAGTTGAGCCCAGCTGTGGCTCACCTCTGTAGCTTCGTCCAGTCTTCCTTTATGCCTCTCCTTTTCCCTACGCAAGAAGAAGCTTCTTTCCAAAAACCTGGTAGCACTGTGCTTCCTCCTTTCTCTGCACCACCTTTGATGGCATTTCTCCGCCCTTAACATTTTATGAACTCCTGGTCTTTGTTTCCCCTTGGAAGCCTTGGAAACAGGATCTAATCACTTCCTTCAGTCACCCGGGTGATGGGTGCTGGTATGTAACTATTAAAATGAATTAAATTGAAGTAGTCTACTTTCATAAGCTCCATGTGATTGACTGAAAATATGAATGGACATATATGCAATTTAAATGTCATAGTACCTTACATTTGTAAAGCCGGGAACAAAGCTTTCCCCATATCTGAGAGAACTACTACTTAATCGAGGTCTTGCCTCTCTCAGGATTTTGCGATCAGGAGCATGCTTTAAGTTGGTTGCCAGTAGCCTTCTCATCCCTCCTTTCCTGTGCTCCTGTCACTCAGGCTTCCGGCGTTTTTGTTTTCCTTTGCTGTGTGTTTCCTACCACCTTGAGTTAATGATGACTGGAGGTTTTATCCAGTCACACTGCACGGCAGTGTCAGAGGGCGGCTAGAACAAAGCCGGTGCCATGCTCTGAAATGAGGGTTTTTACCTCAAGAAAATAGAGTCGGGCGGTGGTGGTGGGAATCTCTTCTTTTGGTCATTTTTGATTCACAGAGAAACTCAGATATCACAGAAGCTATTGCACCCATATCTAACATTAGTGAATGTTAGTGTGAGGTTGAAACCAACAGGAAGGAAGCAGTGACGTTCCAGCCCGAGTCCTCAGATTTGTAGTGAAGCAAGCCTGTGGTTGGGTCAGCAGGAGTGGCTGCTGGGGTTCCAGGCAGAGGCATAAAGGTGCACAGATCCTGGAGTTCAGAAGAAAAAGTGAACACAGGATGGTGATCTCTAGAAGAGCAGTCAGCAAGAGCTGGAGTGTCCTACAAAGGGAAAACCGGGACCATTGGGAAAAATTTTCCTATTTGGGCCTGGAGCGTTGAAACCAGTAAGTTTTGTCTCTGGGGAGTTATCCAGAGTCACTAGCTAACAGTTACAAATGGAGCCCTGCTTTGAGCACAGGTTCTGAGAAATCAAATTTAGGAAACTCTTCCAGGGGGATGTGGTTTTCCTGTCACTTCTGTCACCAGCCAAAAGCTCCTTTATTGGCCAGAGGTCCTAAGCAGCAGTTAAGGAGCCCACCTTTTTTTAAAAAATGAATTTAATAAGAGGAGTTTTATATTCACTTCCAAACTGAATGGAAGGTACAGAGATTCCCCGTTTACCCCTGTCCCCAAATGTTCATAGCCTCTCTGGCATCGGCATCACCTACTAGAGGGTGCATCTGCTAATGCTGATGCTTCTGCATCGACTCATCTTTATCACACAGAGTCCAAAGTTTACGTTACAGTGTCAGATACTCTTAGTTTGGACAAATGTATAAATGACATGTATCCATCATTGTAGTATCATACAGAGTATTTTTACTGCCTTAAAAACCCTCTGTGCTTTTTACCTAGTTATCCCTCCCTCCCCCATCCCATCTCAAATCCCTGATCTTTTTACTATTTCCATAGTTTGCCTTTCCCAGGATGTCATGTAGTTGAAATTATACAGTGTATAGCCTTTTCAGAGTCAGTTCAGTCACTCAGTTGTGTCTGACTCTTTGCAGCCCCATGGACTGCAGCACACCAGGGTTCTCTGTCCATCATCAACGCCTGAAGCTTACTCAGACCTATGTCCATTGAGTCGGTGATGCCATCCAACCATCTCATCCTCTGTCATCCCCTTCTCCTCCTGCCTTCAATCTTTGCCAACAGCAGGGTCTTTTCCAATGAGTCAGTTCGTCGCATCAGGTGGCCAAAGTATTGGAGATTCAGCTTCAGCATCAGTCCTTCCAATAAATATTCAGGATTGACTTCCTTTAGGATGAACTGGCTGGATCTTCTTGCAGTCCAAGGGACTCTCAAGAGTCTTCTCCAACACCACAGTTCAAAAGAATCAATTCTTTGGTGCTCAGCTTTCTTTATAGTCCAACTCTCACATCCATACATGACTACTGGAAAAACCATAGCTTTAACTAGATGGACCTTTGTTGGCAAAGGAATATCTCTGCTTTTTAATATGCTGTCTAGGTTGGTCATAGCTTTTCATCCATATTTTTCAGATTGGCTTTTTCATTTAGTAATAGGGATTTTAGTTTCCTTCACATCTTTTCAAGTTTTGATAGCTTTTTAATGCTGAATAATTCTCCATTGTCTGGACTGTACCATGGTTATTTATTCATTCATCTATTGAAGTACATCTTAGTTGCTTTGAGGTTTTGGCAGTTATGAATAAAGCTGCTGTAAGCATCTGTGTGCAGGTTTTTGTGTGGACATGTTTTCAAGTCCTTTAAGTAATACCAAGAAGCATGATTGCTGAATTGTCTGGTAAGAATGTTTCATAAGAAACCCACTATCTTCTGAAGTTGCTGTACCCATTTTGTATTCCCACTAGCAATGGATGAGAGTTCTTGTGGCTCCACAGCTTGCTAGCATTTGGTGTTGTTAGTGTTCTGGATTTTGACCTTTCTAATAGTTGTTGGGTGGTGCTTTATTGTTTTAGTTGGCATTTCCTTGATGACATATGTTGTGGACCATCTTTTTGTATGTTTATTTGCCATCCATATATCTTTTCTGGTGAGTTATCTGTTAAGATTTGGTCCATTTTAAAAATCGAGTTTTCTTATTGCCAAGTTTTAAGAGTTCTTTGAGTTTTGAGAGTTCTTCTGGGTAACATTCCTTTATCAGATATATCTTTTGCAAATATTTTCTCACTGTCTGTGGCTAATCCTCTCATTCTCTTGACATTGTCTTTCTCAGAGCAGAAGTTCTTAGTTTTAATGAAGTCTAGCCTGTCAGTAATTTCTCCCATGAACTGTGCCTTTGGTATTATATCTGAAATGTCCTTGCTATACTCAAGATCATATAGATTGTCTTTTATTTTGTCTTCTGGAAGTTTTATAGTTTTGTTTTAGGTCTGTCATCTATTTTTAGTTAAATTTGGTGAAAGGCATAAGGTTTGTATCTAGACTCATTTTTTTGCATGGGGATGTCCAGTTATTCCAATACCATTTGTTGAAAAGAGACTTTGCTCCATTGTATTGCCTTTGTTCCTTTGTTAAAGATCAGTTGATTGTATTTATATGGACCTATTTCTGGGGTGTCTGTTATGTTCCATTGATCTATTTGTCTATTCTTTGCCAATACCACACTATCTTGATTACTTTAGCTTTATAATAAGTGTTGAAGTCCAGTAGAATAACTTTGTTCTACTCTTTCAATGTTATATTGGGTAGTCTGGGTATTTTTTGCCTTTCCATATAGACTATAGAATCAGTTTGTCAGTATTCACAGAATAACTTGCTAGGACATTGATTGAGATTATATTGAATCTATTGATCAAGTTGGGAAGAGCTGACATCTTGACAATATTCGGTCTTCTCATCCATGAACATGGAACATCTCTACATTTTGTTAGTTCTTTGATTTCTTTCTTCTGCCTTTTGTAGCTTTCTTCACATAGATCCTATATGTATTTTGTTATTTATATCTAAATATTTCATTTTGAAAGAATGCTAATGTAAATGGTATCCTGTTTTAAATTTCAAATTCCATATGTTTATTGCTGACGTATAGAAAATTGATTGACATATGTATGTTAATCTTGTATCTTAGAACTTTGCTATAATCCCTTGTGTCCATGAGTTTTTGGTCAGTTCTTTCAGATTTCCTACATAGATAGATTTCCTACATAGATCATGTCATTTGCAAAAAAAGACAGTTTTATTTCTTTCTTCCCAATCTGCAGACCGGTTTTCTTTTTCTGCCTAATTGCATTAGCTTGGACTTCTAGTACAATACTGAAAAGGAGTAGAGATATTCTTATCTTGTTCCTGATCTTGAGGGGAAAGGTTTTTGTTTCCACCATTAAGTGTTGATATTAGCTTTAAAGTTTCTACAGACATTCTTTGGCAAGTTGAGGAAATTCCCCACTATTCCAGTTTTCTGAGTTTTTATCAAGAATAGGTGTTAGATTTTGTCATATATGTATTCTGTATCTTTTGATATGACCATGTGATTTTGCTTTTAAGCCAGTTAATGTGATAGATTACATTAATTGATTTCCTAATATTGAACCAGCCTTGCAGACCTGGGGTAAATCCCACTTGCTCATGATGTATAATTTGTTTTATACGTTCTTAGATTCAGTTTGCTAGTATTTTGTCAAGGATTTTTCCATCTATGCTCATGAGAGATACTGTTCTGTAGACTTCTTGTAATGTTTTTGTTTGGTTTTGGTATTAGAGTTATGTTGGCTTCACAGAATATGTTAGGAAGTATTCTTTCTGCTTCTGTCTTCTGAAAGAGAATTAGTCTAATTTCTTCCTTACATGTTTAGTAGAATCTACAAGTGAACCTATCTGGTCTTGGTGCTTTCAGTTTTGGAAAGTTATCGATGTTAATTATTTATTCAGTTTCTCTAATAGATATAGGCCTACTCAGATTGAGTTCACTTTTGGAAAAGCCTGGAAGAAAGTTATCCACCGTAAGTTAGGGACTTGGAAGCCTCTGGTTTTAGCTAACTGAGTTGTTAATGATCCTGATAGGTGCAAGTCTCCATTCACCCCAGTCTTGGGCAGGTTGAGACCGTGTTCATCTCCCACTTGGTGTGTTTGGTTAAATTATAGGTGTTTCTTCGTAGGTGATGGGCGTAATAACGGTGTTTCTGTTATAGAGTAAGTGAAATTGGGAGGTAGACTGTAAAGCGTAGGGCCTGATACACAAGCTCTCCTTTGGTGCTTGCTATTTCACTGTGCCTGTCTGCCTTAAAGCCCATCTTCAGCGTCCTTCATCTAACTCAGTGGCCTATTCTCACAATATCGGTCCTCTTGATTCCTTATCTTCAGCCATATGCTTTCCACTGGAATTTCACCCTCAGGTCTCTATGCTTTCTGGCAAGCATGTGCCTTCCTGACCTGCAGCAGCCTTTGTTCCCTGTGAGTAGGGACATGCAAACAGCATAACACAGTGACTGACTGACGGTCTGGATTCCAGTTCCAGCTCTGCCATCAACTCCTTGTGTTATTCATCATCTGTTGGTTTGCACATGATTCGTGTGAAGTAATTAAAATTATGTCTGTAAAATTACGCTATAAAGGAAGCCAGCTCTTAGAACTAGTGATAAAAGTGCAAAGGTTTAAGAAAGCATTAGTTCTTAACAGAAAAGACAGATAAAAAAGATCAGATTCCTGGTGGTGCCCTGCCTCAACAATCTGTGAAGTTCCTATGAGCTCTTCATGGAAGTGAGAAGTAGTGATTCGTGAAGCTGATAGAGAATAAATGCTCCAGATGGTTCAGTGTGTTCACCAGACATGAGATCAAAACTCCAATGAAAGTTGAGCAGACAATGAGTTCTTGTCTGAAGCTGAGCGTGGAAACAGGTTACAAAGTTGCTTCTAACACAAGTAAATGAAAAAGTCAGAATGTAAGGCAGAAACCTTTGCATCAGGTTGCCCTTAAGCATCCCTTAAATTGCTCATACATTCCACATGCAGACACAACGTCTTTGGCTGGTACCACCATTTTTCTTCTGTCATTGGCAGATCGTTACAGGGTTTTTTGGGGGATAAGCACCAGGTGAAGTAGAAAGTTTGTACTTGGGGCTGCATTGTACCAGAAATACCTACATTATACACCAGAATCCCACTATGTGAGAAGCCCATATGGGCTGAGGGAGCAGCAGATGTGTGTCTCTTTTCCTCCGGAACCACATCCCTCATCTTGCGGAACACATGTGGTTGAACGCAAGTGAGGTGACTGTGCCCAGGTCACGACTCTGCTGCAACTCGGGGGAGAGTGGCATCTGAGAATGAAGTGATGGACACTTCTGTCTTGTGCGTTTTGATGGCTTACAAGGTCTCTGGATGTTGGCAGTCTTCAGTAATCAAAACAAAATACATGCCTGTTGTACACATCCTAGAGTCTAGTGTCAATATTTTATATGGAAGTTAGAGGTCTTAAGGTGGGGCGTACAGGCTAGGAATCTCCTGCTGTGTTAGCCAATGATTGTCAACTTTGAGCTCTTTAGTAAAAACTCAATAGAGATTTCCTATATTAAAGATAATTTATTTTTCTAAAATAATTTACTATCTCCCCCCACCCCCTCCCATATCTGTAGTTCCTATTAGAGCCAGATGTGTGTGCTCCTAAGATTTGAATGAATGTGTGTGTATTTATGCATATACACATATATACACACATTAAAATATGAGTGTGTGCATGTGAAAGATTTGCAGAGTCCATGATTTGTTTGTTTGGTTTTCTGCTTGTTTTAGAAGTTGTGTGGTTTAAGCAGGTCTTATCTGCATTAGATAAGTTTGAACTTTTGTGCACACCCCCTTTTCCCTCACTGCCTTCTAGATGGAGGAATTCTACCCAGGCCATGCAGTATTGTGGGAAATCTCTGGCCCTAAGACAGACAGATATGAGTGCAAGTCCTGAGTCCTTGTTCTCAGTAGCTCTGTGTCCTTGGAAATTCACAACTTCTCTCATCTGGGAATGAGAGTAAATTATCTACTGTATTGATCTTTGAGAGGACAGAGGGAATGTTTGGCAAGTACCTGGCTTCTGAAATGCCCACAGGAAAGGCTGCTGCCGCTCCTGACTTCCAAGAGCAGGTGATCTGCCCCTCTCTCCCACTTCCTCTTTGGTGACTTTAGTCTGGTTCTCTGGCATGGACCACAGGGGAGGTCTGCTGTTTCCGCACAGGGACCTCTGAGGCCTGATTGTCAGTATCCAGATTTGGGCTCACTAGCTCTGGGTGTGGCTTTTTGGAGGAGCTGGACACATGCATGGCTTCTATGGAAGGGTCTCCTCAGATGTTTCACTGGTCTTCATCTCCTGACATCTGTGTTGCTCCTGACCAAGGGCCTTGTTTGTTTATTCTTGGTCCTGTTGTAGCTCTTATCGAAAGTGATAAAGATCAACCTGTAAGAATGCAAGCAATTGTGTTTTGGAGGAGTAGGGAAGAAACCATTGCTAAAGATGTTGGGGGTGAGACTACGGAAACCACCCAGCATCTGTATGTTGTCTTGAGGTGCAGTTTCCCTCTGAACACGATGCCTCAGATTGGCCACCCAAGTTCTGCAAGACTCAGGTCAGGAAGAAACGATGTCTTAGGCCAGGCCAAGGCAGCACACATTAAACGGTCTCTGAGGACTTGATTTTTACTCAGCGTTAGGTTTTACTGAATATTTTTCTTAAGTTTATGGTGTTTTAATAAGCAGTTAAGGAATAACAACTCCTTTTAATGCAGGAATAATTCAACCATAGCTTGATACCTGCCAGTCACTGTGACTGGGTCATAGTATTGCTTGTAGATTTCTCCATGATACCCAGAAAGGAACAAAGAAAGATGGGGTAAGTCCCACGTGTTTTCCCTAAAATAAGAAAGGAACATCCTAGCAGATTGCTTAAAATAATCACGTTTTAATTTGCATAATTTTCACCTTTTCATAATTTTTTTGTGGTTACCATTCCACGTTTCTTTCTTTCACACTGAAAAATCTTAGCCTGTTTGCCTGTTAGCCTTTAGAAATAACCCCCTTTTACATACTGGAGCTCTTCTGAGCTCCCTCTCCCCAGGTCTCCTGGACTTACTGGCAGCCAAGCTGGCAAGAGATTTTTCCAGGCTTCCTTCTAAAGAAGAGTCAGTGGTGTGGATGGCACTTCTTTTGTTGTTAACCTTAATTTCTCCAAATGGCCTCAGAGGCACTCTGAGTTACTTCCATCTTTCCTTGACTCAGTGATTTCATGAGGTTCCATGAACGTCGGTTTTGTATGGATTTACTGAGCGTGAGCTGCCTGTTGGGCTCTGTGCTAGAGACGAGGTAGATAGGAATGTGAGTACATACTTGGCCATAACCTTTGGGGGCCTTCCAGTTGAGTGAGAGGGACGACGACTATGACACTGTGGTGTTTACGAGGTGCTGTGACCACACGGAGGAGCCGGAGGAGCATAAGAATCTCTTGGGAGGAGCTGGCAAGGTTCCGAGTGTGGATGACATGGTAGGGTGCCCTTCAAACATGAGTTAGGGGTTATGTGGCTGTCAGGGCTTGGGTTTGTGGGCAGGCTGCCCCCTAGGGAAAGAAGAGCCTTGCATGAAGTCTGGACTGACACTCAGTGGCTGGTCTCGCACGGCCTTAGTGGGGCAGGTTGCATTCCAGACAAGGATGGAGATAATGGGGTGGGTCGGAGGTGGCGGAGCTGTGCAGGGAGGATTTGATTCTTCTGGCTGGAGGATAATTTACAATACTGCGTTGGTTTCTGCCATATATCAGTGTGACTCAGCCATAGGTATGTATATGTACCCCCTCCTGAACCTCACCTCCATTTCTCTTCCCATCCCACCGCCTCTATGTTGTCCCAGAGCCCTGGGTTGAGCTCCCTGTGTCACACAGCAAATTCCCACTGGCTATCTCTTTTACATATAGTAATGTATAGGTTTCCATGCTACTCTCTCGGCTCACCTCTCTCTCTCCTTCCCTCTCCACTGTGTCCAAGAGTCTCTTCTCTATGTCTGCATCTCCATTGCTGCCCTGCAAATAGATTCATCAGTATCATCTTTCTAGATTCCATATGCATGCATTAATATGCACTATTTGACCGTTTTTAAAGTAGAAGGATCGGAACTTCCCAGGTGGTCCAGAGGTTAAGAATCTGCCTTCCAACGCAGGGGATGCTGATTTGATCCTTAGTTGGGGAACTAAGATCCCACATGCCGTGGGACAACTAAACCCCCATGCTGCAGCTAGAGAAAGCCCATACACCACAGCTAAGAGCCCGCACACTGCAGTCAAGACCCAGCACACCCAATAAGTACATAAATATGAAGTAGAGGGGTTAAATAATAGATTTTGGTTGGGATAGTGAGTCATTATTTTGTTCAGGCCATCTTGGTGTAGAGGAGACTGGTTGGGAGACTAATGACTCAAAGGATGTGTAGTGGCTGAAACCTTGGGAGTGACAGAGGAGGAGGATATAGGGAGGTGGAGATCCATTTGAGAACATTTTAGGAAAAGGAGTCTGTAGTGAAAGTGAAAGTGAAGTCACTCAGTCGTGTCCGACTCTTCGCGACCCCACAGACGGTAGCCTACCAAGCTCCTCTGTCCATGGGGTTTTCCAGGAAATAGTACTGGAGTAGATTGCCATTTCCTTCTCCAGGGAATCTTCCCAACCCAGGGCTTGAACCTGGGTCTCCCACATTGTAGACAGACGCTTTACCGTCTGAGCCACCAGNTCGCGACCCCACAGACGGTAGCCTACCAAGCTCCTCTGTCCATGGGGTTTTCCAGGAAATAGTACTGGAGTAGATTGCCATTTCCTTCTCCAGGGAATCTTCCCAACCCAGGGCTTGAACCTGGGTCTCCCACATTGTAGACAGACGCTTTACCGTCTGAGCCACCAGGGAAATCTGTAGAGAAGGAAGAAAAGTACAAAATGGTCCAGGGCCAGCACTTGTGAGCCCTTTTCATATCATGGCACATACAGGAAATATTTGTCCAGACACGATGTAAATGGACTGTCCCTTGGAGTACTGCCCCAAACTGCCCTGTAGTCAGAGAGCCTGGGGATCCACGTTTTAGCACATTCTGTAACGAATTCTTTTCACCACAATTGAGAAGCTTGTTTGGGTTGCTCAGATAGATCTAGAGGCAAAAAATTCTTGTTGCACTCATGGCTTTATTTACATTTTCTCCATATTTAATTGTTATGGGGTCTCCAAGGAAGTCATTATTCTCATATTGTAGGTAAGGCTCTGACAGGTGGAATTTCAGCCCCAGTCTTGGGATTCTGAGTCATGTGATTTTTGTTGAGGCCACAGGCATAGGTGCTGGTATAATTAACTGCAGTGAGGAATGTAGAAGCAGGCTGGTCAGTGGGGTGTGACTTCGAATATCTCAAAGCTTGTGTATTTTGGGAAGAGTCTTGCTTGTAAGGGGAGAAGGCAATGGCACCCCACTCCAGTACTCTTGCCTGGAAAATCCCATGGATGGAGGAGCCTGGTGGGCTGCAGTCCATGGGGTCGCTAAGAGTTGGACACGACTGAGCGACTTCCCTTTCACTTTTCACTTTCATGCATTGGAGAAGGAAATGGCAACCCACTCCAGTGTTCTTGCCTGGAGAAGCCCAGGGACAGGGGAGCCTGGTGCGCTGCCGCCGCCTATGGGGTGGCACAGAGTTGGACACGACTGAAGTGACATCACCAGCAGCAGCAGCTTACTTGTGAGGAGCACCGGAGAGTTGGAAGTGCAGAGCCTGAGCTCAGACTTCTGGCCTCCAGGGAGGAAGAGGATCTCAAGACACGGCATCTGTGGCAGATGCTGGGAAGTTCAGGTATGATAAGGAATGACAAGTGTCTGTCAGCGTTTGGAAATAGGGTAATTGACGACAGAGCAGAATCAACAAGCTCCGTTGAAGGCCAGATAGCAGGTATTTAGGCTTTGAGGGCCATACGGTCTGTATGGTAACTACTCACCTCTTGCTGTATAGCACAGCTCAGCCATAGACAGTCCTTTCATGAATATTCATGGCCATGTTCCAACATTTTATTTATAAAAGCATGCAACAGGTCATATTTACTCCCAGACCATAGTTTGCCAAGCGGACTTTTGCCTTAGAGGAAAGGAAGGGCAGAATGGAAACTTAGTATTTATTCAGTACTCACCATGTACTCGACCTTTGGTAAACATTTTTAACCCTGAAATGTAGGCACCAATCCCACTTACAGTTGATAGAAAGACCCCAGGGGTTAGATAACTTGCCAGAAGGTTGCACAGCTCCTTAATGACTAGCTGGAGCTTGCACTTCAATCAGCCTGAGTCCAAAGCCCAGGTCATCTGAGTTCACTTAGTTGCTGCCCAGAACCAGCACGGGGAAGGCAACGGCACCCCACCCCAGTACTCTTGCCTGGAAAATCCAATGGACGGAGTAGCCTGGTGGGCTGCAGTCCATGGGGTCGCTAACAGTTGGACAGACTGAGCGACTTCACTTTCACTTTTCTCTTTCATGCATTGGAGAAGGAAATGGCAACCCACTCCAGTATTCTTGCCTGGAGAATCCCAGGGATCGGGGAGCCTGGTGGGCTGGCGTCTATGGGGTCACACAGAGTCGGACACGACTGAAGTGACTTAGCAGCAGCAGAACCAGCAGCCTACGTTAGATGCCTCTCAAAAGGTACCCTTGGCACAGAAGCCACTAAGCTCTGTATGCTCACTGAAGTCCTTCACTTGACATTCGGGGAAGCGGTGCTTTTCTGCTTCACCTCTGTGTTAGGTGGCTAGGGCTGCCATGAAGAGTACCACGGAGTGGGTGGCTTAAACAACAGAAATTAGTTTTCTCATAGGTCTGCAGGCTGAAAGCTGGATCCAAGTGCTGGCAGGTTTGGTTTCTCCTGCAGTTCTGTCCTTGGCTCCCAGATGGCCAGCTTCTCCCTGTATCCTTGCATGGCCTTTCCTGTATGTGCACCCCTGGTGTCTCTTTGTCCACACTTTCTCTTGCAAGGACAGCACTCAGATTGAATTAGGGTCTACCTCAGTGGCCTCATTTTACCTTAATCAGCTCTCTAAAGGTTCGCTCTCCAAATACAGGCACATGCTGGAGTACATTTGGATTCACCATGTGAAATTTGGGGGAACACCCTTCAGGCTGTAACTACTCTCCTCCTCTTTGGTGGGTGTCAAGGGATTGCTGAGAACACAGCCTAAGTTACTGAATGCAGAAGCTGAGGGCATTCTCCTGTGTGTGAAGGCTTCTCTTGATTACCATTTGAGCCTTAGGAAAAAAAGTTTATAAAAATTATTTTGAAATCATTTTTGATTTATAGAAAAGTTGTAAAGCTAATTCAGAGTTCCTGTATACCACTGCATGCCCACTTTCTTTTATCATTAGTGTAGTATATTATACTAGTATGATATATTGTCACAGCTAATGAGCTTGTGAAAGTGTCGTCACTCAGTCGTGTCTGACTCTTAGAGACCCCATGGACTATAGCCCTCCAGGCTCGTCTGTCCATGGAATTCTCCAGGCAAGAATACTGGTGTCGTTGCCATTTCCTTCTGCAGGGGATCTTCCTGACCCAGGGATCGAACCCAGGTCCTCCTGCATTGCAGGCAGATTTTTCACCATTTGATCCACCTCTCATACTTGCATATTTATTGTTAATCGGCCTTTTTGGGCTGTACTTGGACTTCCTCTAATCGCGGGAGAGGCGGCTGCTCTGATTGGGATACGCTTCTCGTTGCTGTGGCTTCTCTTGTTGCCGACACGAGCTCTAGGCGCCCGGGCTTCAGCAGGCTTGGCACGTGGGCTCAGTGCTGCAGCGTGCGGGCCTAGTTGCCCCGCAGCATGTGGGATCTTCCCAGACCAAGGGTTGGACCTGTGTCCCCAGCTTGGCAGGTTGGATTCTTAACCACCAGGGAAGTCCCTGACGCATTATTGTCAACTGAGGTCTATACTTCATATTTCCCTAGTTTATAACTCATATCCAGGATCTTGTTCAAGGATAGCATACGACACTTATCATGTCTCCTTAGGGTCCTTTGGCTCTGACAGTTTCCCAGACGTTCCTTGGTTTTGAGACCATGGCAGTTCTGAGCCGACTCTTCCTGTTTCGTAGGATGCCCTTCTCTTGGGATTTGTCTGATGCTTCTCATGATTAGACTGAAGTTACAGGGTTTAAGGGAGGAGGCCCACAGAGGTAAAGTGCCCTTCTTATCATGTTGTGTCGACATTTCAACATGACTTAGCAGGGTTTTCGTTAACGTTGGTCACCTGGCCAAGGCCGTGGTGGCCAGGTCTCCCCGCAGTCAAATTCCTTTTCTTACACCCTTCCCCATCCTCTGCCCTCTGGAAGGAAGTTGCTGTGTGAGCCTTCCACGAAGGGTGGCGAGTTAAGCTCCCCTCTTTGTGAGTGGAGTACTGACATGACTTATTTGGAGTTTTTCTGCCTGGGCGGTTCTTGTCTTCTTCCTCACTTTCTTATTTATGTCAGTATAGATTCATGGGTAGATGACATTCGGTGTGGCACCGTGGGGCACCTTACTCAGGCACTCAGACCTTCCGCCACACGTGTTGCCTTGTTGGCTGTTAGACTGATCAGTCTTTGCCAAGCGAAAGTGTCAGAATGCTGTTAGGTTCAGCCTAAAATGGGGGCAGAGTTGCCTGAGCGGTTTTAATTTCTCCATATAGACTGTTAACCATATGTATGTTACCTGAAACCTTAAAGACTTTTTCAGACTTCTAAGGGGTGCAAGCATTATTTTCTTGCTGGTGAAGAAACACCCTTCTGGATTTTGTCTGAAATTAGCATTGAAGTAGCGCCACCGTGTGGTAAATGCAGAAGGATTCCTGTGTTCTAGAAACAATGGGAGAATTCTGTGTATCTTTCATGGTACCTGGTAGCTAAAGTACTTTAGGGGTTTCCCAGGTTGCGCTAGTAGTAAAGAATTTGCCTGCCAGTGCAGGAGTCAGGAAGCGCAGGTTTGATCCCTGGGTTGGGAAGATCCCCTGGAGTAGGAATTGGCAACCCACTCCAGTATTCTTGCCTGGGAAATCCCNCTGGTAGCTAAAGTACTTTAGGGGTTTCCCAGGTTGCGCTAGTAGTAAAGAATTTGCCTGCCAGTGCAGGAGTCAGGAAGCGCAGGTTTGATCCCTGGGTTGGGAAGATCCCCTGGAGTAGGAATTGGCAACCCACTCCAGTATTCTTGCCTGGGAAATCCCATGGACAGAGGAGCCTGGAGGCCTATAGTCCCCGGGGTCACAAAGAATCGGACACGACTTGAGTATGCGCATGCACACACATACACAAAGTACTTTAAGAATAAAATATTTTAAGTTCTTTTAAAAAGAGGCTGCTTTCTGACTTTGCCTTTGTACATGATTGGGTTTACATAAAAAGTGAACACTTAAAAGTTAAAATTTCTAGTAGCTATTATTATTTTTGGGCATACTGTTAACTTTTAATTTGTATCTTAAAGTAAGTTCCCCCTCCCGATTATTCAAAATTAATAAAAATTTATATTAATTAATGTGCACCTTGCATGTTGAGGTATAAATGTGCAACAGGTTGAAATTCTGAACTTCTGGAGCTTTTACCTTTGACTTGAGGCAGGTTAGGGCCTTGTTGCATTCTTCTTTGACCAAATGTTTTAAGAATTTTGAGGCTATGTGGAAGTTGGCCCAGGTACTCTGAGAGTGCACCCCATGTCGAGTGGGAATGTGGGTGGGACTGGCAGCTCTCTGCTTCCTGGAAAGTTCACATCCACAGGAGTTGTCTTTAGAATAGAGGTGGGGAGGGTTAGTGGGATAATTTAGTATGGCCTGTGGTTGACTTGGGTGATGGTTAGCAAGTGCTAAGCTGGAGATTAGTGTGACAGCCTGTTAGAGTTAGTTCTAAAGAAAATCAAACAGTCACTCTTTTTATTGTATTAAATCAGTATGTCATAAGAATTCCAAATTTAATGTTAAACAGGTTTTGAGAGTGAGGTAAAACTGTCGTTGCTGATGGACAAGGAAAATACATAAAGAATTGGATGTTTTCTCTCTGCTGTGTCCTGAACCCAAGACACTAACGAGTAGGAAGATGAATGTTGGAGCTGAGAGGGCTGTGACTATCTCTGCCATTACCGGGGGTGGCAGCTGTGTTGGGAGAGAAGGAACTCTGCCTGTGGTTCTTCACCTGGCTCCTCGGCAGTGATGTCATGGGTTACCTATGTCATCTGTGAGTGCAACTTGTCCTGGGCAAACTCGAAAGAGATCATAGCTGAGCCTCCAGATATCACTTAGCTGCTGCCCTCTTAGTTTCCTGATATTTTCAAGAGGTATTTCAGATAATGGGAACCACGTGCATTCATATGTGAGCTGCTCAGCACGGAGGTCAGAGAAGGACATTTGCCTCAAGCTCAGAAGCCTTGCCTGTCCTGACTCTCTGGGACTGTTAGAGGCCACTCATGTGTGGCCTGACATACCAGCCTCTGACCATGCACAGCAAGATGGCAGGCTGCTCCTGACCTCAGATACAGGGTCTCAGAGCAGAGTGTCTCCTCTGTACAGATGTCAGGAACGTGGAAGAGTTCCCTGCAGATCCTGACAGGTACAACAGTGATGACAGTAAGCACCGTGGTGGCACATGGAAGATTCTAGAATTCAGCTGGGGAATCGTAAATGAATGATAGCTAGCTTTTTGGCCAGCTGGGGGCTGTGGGTGGCTTGTGGTTGACTTGGAGTTAAGGGAATTCTTTTTTCTCTTGTCTCCCTCTTTCCTTCCTTCCATCTTGAATTCCTTCCAGTGAACATTTTGAAAGAGAGAGACTGACTTTATACACTGGAGAGTCCGTTGTTAAAAGGAGCCTTTTGATGTCTGAGAACAGCACTTTCTGTACAGATGATGAAAGTTTCAAATTACTGTTCAATATACTGTAGTTAATAATTTTAAACATGGCTTTTCATAGCCTTAAAATTCAACTTATAAATCTTACGTTTATAGTCTAATTTAAAACCATACATATAAAACAGCTTATATAACTCAATATCAAAAAAATCAACCCAGTAAAAAATGGGCAGAAGACCTGAAAAGATATTTTTCCAAAAGATATACAGATGGCCAACAGGCACATGAAAAGATGCTCAACATCACTAATTATTAGAGAAATGCAAATCAAAACCACAATGTGGTATTGTCACCTGTCAGAACGGCTATCATCAAAAGCTCTGCAAATAATAAATGCTGGAGAGGGTGTGGAGAAAAGGGAGCCTTCATACATTGTTGGTGGGAATGTAAATTGGTGCAGACACTACGGAAAGCAGTAAGAAAGTTCCTTACAAAACTAAAACTAGAACTACCGTATGATCCAGTAATTCTACTCCTGGGCATATAGATACTTGGAAGAAGCAAAAGCTTCCATTTGAAAAGGTGCATGCGCCCTGATGTTCACAGCAGCACTATTTACAATAGCCAAGCATGGAAACAACCCAGTTACCTACCAAGAAATGACTGGCTTAAGATCACACACACACACTTAGACACACACAGACAGACACAGACAGACACAGACAGACACAGACACACACACACACGAATATTACTCAGCCAGAAAAAAGAATCAAATACGACCATTTGCAGAAATGTGGATGGATCTAGGGAATATTATGCTTAGTGAAATGTCAGAGGAAGATAAATCCTGTGTGATATCTCTTACATGTGGAATCTAAATGACACAAATGAATCTATATACAAGACAGGAACAGACTCACAGGCATAGAAAACACACTTAACGGTTACTGCATGGGAAAGGAGTGAGGAAGAGGGATAAAGTAGGGATAAATTATGGGACACAAACTACGTAAAAATAGATCAGCAACAAAGATTTAATGTATACACAGGAACTATATTCTGTCCCTGGTTCAGTTCAGTTCAGTCGTGTCCGACTCTTTGAGACCCCATGAATCGCCGCGCACCAGGCCTCCCTGTCCATCACCATCTCCCAGAGTTCACTCAGACTCACGTCCATCGAGTCGGTGATGCCATCCAGCCATCTCATCCTCTGTCATCCCCTTCTCCTCCTGCCCCCAATCCCTCCCAGCATCAGAGTCTTTTCCAATGAGTCAAGTCTTCGCATGAGGTGGCCAGAGTACTGGAGTTTCAGCTTTATCCCTGGTGGCTCAGACAATAAAGACTGTCTGTGCTGCAGAAGACATGAGTTCGATCCCTGGGTTGGGAAGATCCTCTGGAGAAGGAAATGGCGACCCACTGCAATATTTTTGCCTGGAAAATCCCGTGGACGGCCCATGGGGTCACAAAAGAGATGGACGTAATTCCTAAAATGGAATACAGTTGACAAAACTGAATTACTATGCCATGCACCTGAAACAAGCGTGGTGTCATAAATCAATTGTACTCCAATTTAAAAAGTAATAAACATAAAAACTATATTAAAAAAGTAAATCTGACTTACAACTGAAAACTACCTATTTCAAATAGGAATCACAAAGTCAGATACTCTGATATGCCACATTTTTAAAAAATAAAAAATTTTCAGCTAGACATATTCCCTGATTATGTATGCCCAGTGGTGCAAACTTAATCTTAACAGTAATGCAGTTGTACTGATACTCAAGCGCACTTGAGTTTGGCATTTTTCAAGTCTTTATTTAATTCTCAACCTTACTCAGATTGCAGGACAACCAATATAATGGATCAACTGGGGCAAGATGAGGCTGGGGCCATGAACTCATGATCCCAGTATGTCGCCATATATTACGATTAAGTTTGACTTCAAGAAAAAAAAATCAAATACCTAATAGCTTAAACAGATAGATAAATAGATAAAAGTGCATTTCTCTTAGTTAACAGTCCAGAAGGACATGGCACTGGGCCTTGGTGAGTTCAAGTTGTCTTCAGGGTGCCAGTCTCCCAGCTTGGTGTGGCTGCTGTAACAAGTTACCACCAGCCTGGTGGCTTAGCACAACAGCAACTGATGATCCCACACTTCTGGAGGCTGAAAGTCAGAAATCAAGGTATCAGCAGAACTGCAACCCCTGTAGAGGCTCTGGGGAGAATCTTGTCCTTGCCTCTTTTAGCTTCTGATAATCTCAGTGTTCCTGGATTGTGGCTGTATCATTCCATTCTGTCCCCATCTCCGTCTCACGTGGCCTTCTCTGTGTGATGGTCTGATCCCCCTTCACCTTTCTTTTGTAAAGAACCTTTCTTTTGTAAAGATACTTGTGAATGCATCTGGGGCCTGCCCCACATGGGATAATACAAAACAGTGCCTTCATCTCAGAATCATTAACCACAGCCACACGGACC